>OZ014523.1:55577208-55744708 GCA_963966055.1 Lathyrus aphaca | reverse complement strand
AATAAAAGGTAGAACTCATTAATGCAAGTTTTTGGTTTTGTATAGATAGATGAGAGGGAAACACATGATTAAATGCATTTTAATTTTTTAAAACAATAAAAAAAATTAAAACAAAAAAAAGTTTAAAGATTTAAAATTAATATGATATTTTTTAGGGTTAAATATGGTTTTAATCCATATAAATATCTCAATTTTTAATTTTAGTCTCTATTAAAAAATAAGATATTTTAATTCCTACAAAATTATTATACACGTAATTTTAGTCTCTTTTGTTAAATCGATGTGTATTTTTAAATGATTATTTTACAAATATTTTTAAAATGTTACAGAAAGTTTCTCAAAATTTGATTTTTAAATTGAGGTTTTCTTTACTTTTATCATTATATTTTGAAATTTAAAAAATTCATATTTTATTCTTCTCATTTTAAAAAATTCTAAAATTTAATAAAGAAATATGTTATAGTATTCTAAACATGGATGAAAAAAATTATTCAAAAATTTAAAAGTTTAAGTGTAATTAAACAGTTTTCGAAATTTTAGAAAACAAGTGGGACTAAAATTGTATGTATATAAAATTTGTATGGACTAAAATATATTATTTTTTTAATTAGGACTAACAATAAAAATCGTTATATTTATAGAGACAAAAAATATATTTAACCATTGTAAAAGCTACATATATATATATATATATATATATATATATATATATATATATATATATATATATATATATATATATATATATATATATATATATATATATATATATATATATGATATCATAAATTTATTAGTTCGAGTTATCCACAGTTTATATGTGTTAAGTCTAATAAAAATGGATGTAAGAAGATATACCGGAAAAAATAAATCAAGTAAAACAACAATTCAACACATTCAGTTCTATATTCACCCACTAAAATTAATAAATTAATAGTACAAAAGTAAGAAGACGAATTAGATCAAAGTCATCCTAAATATTTTTTATATAATTAGTTTACATTTACATAAATAATAATTAATGGTTAGTAAGACAATGGTTGAAAATGATTATAGTCATATTTAACATGTGGCAATTGTTTTTACTAAGCTAATTACATAACCCAAAAATTTGAAGATGAACTTTAAAAAATGGATTTGTTGAATTATTTTGAGTGTTTATTTATAAAACAAAAATTAATAAATGTATCTTTATTTTAAATTTGATAAATATCAGCATTAAAACCCATATTAGTATTCATTATCAAAATTAGATGAAAAATAGACTAATATCAAAATTAGATGAAATAAAGACTAAGAATAGAAATTAAGTGTGATTCAAATTAGTATTAGAAAAATTAAATGAAAAATCTATTTTTTTTTTCTTATCAAGAATCATACAAATTTTGTCATCATTAAAAAATATTGACTGTATATATATGTTTATATAATTGTCTTTATATATATATATATATATATATATATATATATATATATATATATATATATATATATATATATATATATATATATATATATATATATATATATATATATATATATATATATATATATATATATATATATATATATATATATATATATATATATATATATATATATATATATATATATATATAATGAGAAAGTAGATAATTTTATATTTTTCAATTGTGAACTTAATATGAATATTTTTATAATAAAGTTATTTAATATAATATTAAGAGTTAACAAAAATAAATAAAATATAATCTTATAATTAAAAATATCTAACCTTTTAAGATAATATTACAGTATATTATATTTAAAAAGTAACAAAAGAGAAAACAAATATTACTCTTTTTGATTCTTTTAAAAAAGAAAATTAGAAATGTTAAATAATTAATGTATTTAGATAATATATAGATGAAATATATTATTTATTCAATAAATTTAAATAAAATAACATTTTCTATAAATATGATGAAAGGCTAAGAATAGTGAAAAATTTAAGATAAGATGATACATTTGGTTTGATAATCAATTGTTAGTAAGACATGGGTTGAAACAGATTATACTCATATTTAACATGTGATAATTTTTTTACTAACCCAATTATTTTAAACCAAACTTTTCTCAATATCTGAATAAAGCTGAAAACTTAATTTATCAACCACTCCGTTGTCTCTTCTGTAAAAAACAGTACTACAATAGTAAACAAAAACAACCCCCAAATAATTTAATTTACTCGTTTATTGAAACATGATATTTATAAATCTAATTATTAGTAACACTTACAGTATTAATATATCATTTTCTTGATTCTGAGTGCAAAGCTCTCTATTCAATGCATAGTTTTTGTTTTGAGTTTAACTCTTATTTTCCACAATTCTTTTATAAATAAATTTAATATTTTATTTTCTATAATATTTTGATATCTATAAATCTTTCAACACTCATTTAATACTTTATTTTTATATATTATTTCATAGATCAATCAATAAAAAAATATTCATATACTTATAAATTATAAATAAAAAAAAGTAATGAGACGTGGTCAATTCAATGGTACAATTAAATTTGTGTTTACCATAGATAACATTTTTAAATTTTATATAGTTAATCTTAACTTTTATATTTTAAAATATTAATTATGAATTTTAATTTAATTTTTAATTTAAAAAAAAAATCCAATAGTAAGATTGATTTAAAATTATAGATATTTCAATTTAAACGATGATGATTAGTTGACCAACAACATAAATTTGATGTGGCGAGATACACAATTGATTTATATATATATATATATATATATATATATATATATATATATATATATATATATATATATATATATATATATATATATATATATATATATATATATATATATATATATATATATATATATATATATATATATATATATATATATATATATATATATATATATTCGCGGTTTGGGTTGGATCAATTTTGAAGCAAAATATTATCCGATTCAAAGATAAATTTATTTGTGATTCAATTTGAATGATTAGTTAAAAAAATCCGATCCGATCCAATTTCAAGCGATTTAATTTGGATCGGTTTTTTAGATATCCAAATTATAAATCATAATTTTATTAATATTCTAAAAATAATTATAAATCATAATTTTATTAATATTATAAAAATACCGATAAATAGTAAGTTTGATATAATATATAATATTTTATTTCAAAAGTTAATATTATAAGATGAAAAAAATAAAAATAAATAGACTAAATCAAATTAATAAATAGTATTTTAAAAAATAAATATCATCTAATATTAAATTAATACAATATATATACTAATAAAAAATAAATAAGTAAAAAATATATATAAATGCAATTTGGTTTGGTTTTGATCGATTTTGAAAAATCAATCTGAAATTCGATCTGAACCGATCAGTTCTTACAAAATAACATCCAAATACATCTAAAAAAATCGATTTTTTTTGTTTTCAATTTTTTTGGATCGATTTTTAATTTTTATTTGGATTTGTTTTCGATTTTTATTTGAATTGTTTTCGATTTGAATATATATATATATATATATATATATATATATATATATATATATATATATATATATATATATATATATATATATATATATATATATATATATATATATATATATATATATATCTCATAAGATGCAATGGATCTGATCCTATAAATACACCGTCCACGTCCAGCTCCTATAAATACACTAATTCCTCCAGCCCTTTTTTCTCATTCCACCTCACCTAACAACTAGGAGATAAAAAGAGAGACACACAAAAAAACAAAAAACATCTTTTAAACTAAAAAAAAACCAAACAATGCCTTCTTCTTCCCCAACCTTGCTCTCAAAATGTACCATTTTTCCAGACCATAAATCAACTATTGGAAACCTAAAACTCTCTGTTTCAGACCTACCTATGCTTTCTTGTCACTACATCCAAAAAGGTTGTCTCTTCACCAAACCTTCAATTCCCTTTCATAATTTAATCCCTCTCCTCAAAACAGCTCTCTCTCATACTCTCTCTATCTTTCCACCTCTCGCCGGTCGTTTCACCACCGACTCCGACGGTTATGTTTACTTAACCTGCAACGACGCCGGCGTCGAATTCATCCACGCCATTGCCACTGAACTTAACATCAGTGACCTCCTCTCAACAACCGATGTCCATGACTCATTCAAAGAGTTTTTCACTTTTGATAGAAAAGTCAGTTTCACCGGTCATTTCTCTCCGATTATGGCCGTTCAGGTAACTGAACTCGCTGACGGTGTTTTTATCGGCTGTGCCGTTAATCACGCCGTCACAGATGGAACTTCCTTCTGGAATTTCTTCAACACGTTTGCGCAAGTCTGTAGAGGAGCAAACAAATGTCTCCGAAACTCTCCGAGTTTCCGCCGCGACTCTGTTTTAATCTCCAAAGCCGTTCTCCGGTTATCCGAAGAAGGCCCTGCGGTGACATTCAATGCCGACGCGCCAATCAGAGAAAGAATCTTTAGCTTCAGCCGTGAAGCAATTCAGAAACTGAAAACCAGAGCAAATAACAAACGCTGGCCGGAAAATAACAATTCTGTAGAATCGATGCAGAAATACATGAATGATCACTATAACAATAACAACAACCAGAAAGAAAACGGGAAAGTAGCGACGTTAATTGAAAACTGGTTCAAAACAAATGTAAATCAGAAACAGCAAACGGTTACCGTCACGGAAACAGAAACAGAAACGGTTGAGATTTCTTCGTTCCAATCCGTATGCGCGTTGCTATGGCGTGCAGTCACTCGCGCGAGGAAATATCCAGCTTCAAAAACGACGACGTTTAGAATGGCGGTTAATTGTCGTCATAGAATAGAACCAAAGCTAGAAGCGTTTTACTTCGGAAACGCCATTCAGAGTGTTCCAACTTACGCTTCAGCGGGAGATGTTATGAATAAAGACTTACGGTGGTGTGCGGAGCAGCTGAATAAAAACGTGAAGGCGCATGATAATGTTATGGTGAGGAGGTGCATAGAGGATTGGGAGAACAATCCTAGGTGTTTTCCTTTGGGGAACCCTGATGGTAGTTCTATAACTATGGGTAGTTCTCCGAGGTTTCCGATGTATGATAACGATTTCGGTTGGGGAAAGCCATTGGCAGTTAGGAGCGGAAAGGCGAATAAATTCGACGGTAAGATTTCGGCGTTTCCGGGGAGAGATGGAAATGGGACGGTTGATTTGGAGGTTGTTTTGGCGCCAGAAACTATGGCGGGGCTTGAGACTGATGTGGAGTTTATGACTTATGCGACGAGGCAGTTATAAGACGTGTCTGTGTCGTGTTTTGGTGTTCATATTGTAACTACTAATGATGTTGTTGTTGCAAATTGCAATGGCATGGTTGCATGTGTGATGAGTTCTTCGGAATGTGGGGTCTTTTGTGACATAATTGTTGTTTTCATGCATTTAGTTTTAATTAAGTTGTTTTTGTAATGTTGTTGATGTTGTTGTTCGTGTATCGACTTGACAATTAGTGTTCTTTTCTTGTCTCTTGATAATATCTGTTTCGAACTTATAATCCATTAGCACAGATCAAAAATATAAATAAATTGGGATACTGGATTTGGTTCAAATTAACATTAGGTGAATCTGTCGGAAATGTTTGTTGAGGATGCAACACTTTTTATTGTTTCTGGTTGTTAAAAGCCCAATACAAAGCCACTTAAAATGAAGGTTGATTTCTTAGGAATTGGATTGCTTATTTTTGAGTAAGAAAAGTTATGTAACTTTATGGAAACTGACATAAGAAAATATTCTTAATTAAGAAATTATAAACTCATAGTTGTTGGTTGATAATTAGTAATTCATAAATTAATTTGAATATTAGATAAATTAGCTGTTATATTAGTGGATAAATATAAACTAACATAAAAAAAAATCTTAATTAAGAAATTATTGTTTTCAATATTTTCTTATATAATATTATTAAATTATTTTTTATTTGAAAAAAATAAATATATTAATAACAACACTTTTTTAATATATATATGAAAATTTGAAGATATCATAGAAATATATTAAATTTATAAATAAATTTTATAATAAAATTCAAAGACATAGATAATATTTAATAAGTTTATTTTCTAATATACAATGATATTTTAATAAAACTAATATATATATATATATATATATATATATATATATATATATATATATATATATATATATATATATATATATATATATATATATATATATATATATATATATATATATATATATATATATATATATATATATATATATATATTCTTATTATTTTAACAAAAAATTATTCTTACCCTTCAATTTAATATATATATATATATATATATATATATATATATATATATATATATATATATATATATATATATATATATATATATATATATATATATATATATATATATATATATATATATATATATATATATATATATATATATATATATATATATATATATATATATATATATATATATATATTAGATTGAAAGGTAAGAATAACTTTTTGTTAAAATAATAAAAGTGTAAATTGAAGAAAGAGAAGTAATAACTAAAAGCTATTTTTTTGTTGTTAATATCTGTAAAGCAGAAGAGAAAAAAAAAATGGTGTTACCAAATGGACTTTAATATAAACAAATTTGGCTCTTTTTTTATATTTGACAATTAATGTATATTTAGTTCATACATCAACTAAATATATTAATTACTTTCATCCGATCTTTAATATAAATATAAGTATCACGAATTTATCAATTCGGTTTATCCATCATGTATATTCGCACCAAACACAATAATGTTGAGTGGAAGAAAATATATTGGAAAAATCAATATATATATATATATATATATATATATATATATATATATATATATATATATATATCAAACTAACTAATGATGGATCTGAAGTGATATACCGAAAAATCAAATCTTACAATTTGGATCCCACTATTTATCCTCGCACAACAAAATTTTATGATTGGATATGAGAATATACAAGGAGAAATCCAAATTTCATATTGATTAAAGATATAAAAAGAATTTATTTTGAAGAAAATTGATTTTATAATAAAAATAAAGTATGTTAAACTCTAATTGTATTAGATCATTTCAATTTAGTTAATTAAACTCATTTAAATTGAATAGATCATATCATCTATCTAAATATAAGTTAGGCTAAGTGACTCAAAGGTTATCTACTAACTATTTCAAGATATCACTTTTGTATAGGATAACAACCATATGGAATTTTCATATAATTCTTAACAAATTGAGAAATGAAAAAACACAAACATCATGAAAGAGTTTTCCTAATTTACGATGAGAGTCTATTAGAGGACTGTGTTTTGTCTCAACAAAGTAAATACAAGTTCAAAAACAAGAAACGAAGAAGATTGAATTTATTCCCTTCTATACTCTTTTAGCATAAACACATGCACTTATCCTTTCAAAGACTCGTGTTGAATTGTGTACTTTTTCCTTACCACTTGATATATACTGGTTGTCATATCAGACCTTTATTCATGATTTATATTAACCAAATTCAGATGTACAAAGTTTTGGAACAGAGAACTTGTTGTTCCACTTGCCACACATGATATTGTTTTTAAATAAACATAGGTGTCACGTTTCATTTTCATATTGGACTTCGTTGACTTTAATTTATCATGATCTTATTATTAGTGGGCCAGTTGAAATGTATGACTCTGTTCTTTTTTTAAAGAGTAGTACTATATTTTTCCTGTCCAAAATAATGTATGTTTAAAAACTGAAATTATTATGTTGACCTAAAGAAGGCAACTTTAGTTAAAAAGTTTGTTATACCAAAAATAGTAATGTCACCAACATATATATATTCTTTCCCCATATTTAGCCACACTGCACCACAAAAGTATATATTGCATACCATAACAATTTAATTTGCAAAACAAAAATTTAGATATATATAAAATTGATTTTTGGAAATAATTATTTATTTTTAATTTTAATTTTTTTTTTAATTTGTGAAATATTATGTAATTTTATTTTATTCATGTTTCTTTATTTTTTTATCCTAAAATAAATTATTTTGGGTTTGATTGTGATATATATATATATATATATATATATATATATATATATATATATATATATATATATATATATATATATATATATATATATATATATATATATATATATATATATATATATATTGAGAGGCCTTGATAGAAGTCCAACTTGAAAGGTTAGACATCTTGTCCGAGGGACATACTGCCTCATCAGTCAAGCTGTGTGTAGGTAAGAATATAGATGTCCAAATTCCTAAAGCCCAACTAAGGGCTTGCAAGGAAAAACATCAACCCTCGAGATACTTTCATTAGCTAAAAGTAAGAGACATTTTGCCCTTTGTCGAAGGTCGCATGCCTAAGGAGTTGTGTAGTGTTATATTTGCAAATAACCTTGCCAAGGGCGACAACTTGGGACATCCCTTGGAAAAGACAACGACACGAGGTCGCCCGAAGGGAGATATCACTTCGCTTTTAAAGTTCCCTTGTCCAAGGAATGGAAAAATGTGGGATAAGACATTTCTTGGACAAAGAGAAAGTTAGATTCGATATTGACCCACGTCACCTATGGGAATATGGATTCAATTGTCAACTATTTGACTATGTGGACGGTGACTCTTTTCGAGAAACCCTAGGTCCTAGAGACCCTTATTAATACCTTATCCCTCATGGGGAAAAAGGTAGACTTTCAAGTCATACACATTTTCTACTACCCACTACTACTTAGAGAGTACTTCGCTCTTAGTAGCCTTCACACCACCAATCTAACCGTCCATTGTAACCCAGCTACGTCGGCCGCCAACAGAGCCTCTCACCTCATGTGAGCTAGTCCCTTAAACAACCTCAAAAACCACCACACATGGATACTCGCCATCGTGAGCTAGACTTTATCCCCAAACATGTAATATACCTATTAGGGTCTTTGAGTCTCTCAGCCCTTGCAGGGGGAACACACACCTATACTTTTTGAACAATACAAGATCCATATGAACTAGACACTCGAAATAAACACTCATAGATGAGGAAGATGGCGATGAAACATTATCTTTGGAGGAAAAAATATTATCATGTTTATATTCATGTCATTATATCCTTGTGTTTCTTTTTCCTTTGTCCATTTGGACGCAGAAAATATTGATAAAGGCTTAAACCATAAAAAAAAACTTAATTCTCCTCATCTTGGACTATTGGATACTAGCCTATGCTTTGGAGTGATTTCATTATGGACTACCTTTGAAGTGTTGATAAGACTTATGGACCTAGAATTATGACTTTTTATCCCTTTGCATGGAGTGTTAATTATTGAAGACTTGCCTTCATTTGACATTGGTTATCTTGGCTTTTGAATGCTTAAGGATGAAATTCTTATTAATGCTTTGAAGTGGCTCCATTTCGGTTAGTTCTCCCTTTTTCCCTAATTTTTATTTTGTGCACTAGGTTAGCCTTTTCATCTCCTCCTCTTCTTCAATTTTCAAAACTTATTTCTTTTTCAAAAGATTCTTGTTTTAAAACCATTACCTCTTTAATAAACAAAACCTTGACTTTTGTCAAGTGGCTTTTACTACTTCTTTTCTTTTAAAAAATATCAATGAACTTAAACATCTTGACTTAAATTCAAAAAATAAAAGGAACCAAACTCATTCAAGTTGTTTTGTGCCTTTGTGCACTTTTGTTTGTTTTCTTTACAAGTTTAGACTATGAGTCATTCTTCTCTAGTCGGGTGCAAGTTTCTCAATCTTCATGGTTGTAGTTTGATGTAATTGAGTCTCTTGTCATTTGTGGGGGTTTATTGGCATACTCGTCGAGTTTATCCAAGTTGGCGTCCTCCGTATAATGATGTATGAGCCCATGCCCTCATTCTCATGGTAGATTTGTTAGGTTATCCACTTGAAAATGACGAGTTGTCTTCACTTAATAAAATAAATCAAAACCAACCATTTTCACTATTTATACCACGAACTACGAGGTTTTGATCTTACATTGCACATTGTGGGTACATAGGCATGAGGTGGTAAACCTCTCCAAACACAAAAACATTAAAAATTAATTCTTCTCTCATCCTTCCACTCTCATTTACCAAACCATTTTCAAACCAATAGCAATAAATTTTTCAAAGGGCTCCCGTTGAGTACCACAGACTTTTTGGGTGCTTAAAACCTTTTTGTTTTGTAACTTATTCCCTTACTTGTTTCTCTGGTTGTTTCTTTAGCTTTTTGCTTTTGGATTCCTTAGGATTTATTCACTATTTTTTCCTTTTCCTCTTGGAATGAAATAAAAGCGCGGTGACGACTTTGTTTACTTTGAGTTAAGTTAACCAATAGTTTACACTCATGATCTTACTGCTACAGGTTCTATCGGGGTTTTATCGAATTAATTGTCGTCTAGGGTTCCACCTGGGTTTTATTAGAATCGAGTTTGCAAAAGTTATATCTGACTTTTGTAATTAAGAGTATCATATATAGGGATATGAGAGTTATCGAAACATAAGGTATTGATCAATTCTAAGATAATGGGATTTTCGTCAAAATTAGGGGTCCTCTTATATTTAATCGCCTCCTTCTCAGAAGAAAGAAGGCTTGTCAACATCATCCGTCCAAGTCAAAGCCAATTAAATAGGGGCAGATGCCGTACCCTAAATTTTGACCGGAGATTTTTGTTTGTCTAAAAAGTCAAAGAGGGACTCTTTTGACCTTTTAGACCGATTTTTGGATTTTTATTGAATTTGTTATCTAACTATTTATTTTAAAGGATTAATTCAAGGGGTACCAAATTAATTTTTTTTATCATAATTATAATGGGGTTTTATTTTATTGTTAAAATAAATATAGGGTTTTATTAATAATATTATTACTAATATTATTAATATAGAATTTTATTAAATTATTATTAATATTGGGTATTAAGATATTATTATATAGGGGTTGCATCTATCTTATTTTTAATAATGACATTATTATTGGGATTTTTTAATTTTTAGTTTATTTTTTATTACTAATTTGGGTTATTATAAAAAAAATGTATTTGTTAAAATCTAATAATTACTTATTAGATTAATATAATAAAAAATATGGGTTTCTTATTTATTTTAGATATTAAAGGGGATTTTTATTCTTTTTATTTATGACTTGAAAAATATTTATAAAAAAAAGAGAAATATGATTATATTTTGGATTTTAATCTTTTATTTTAAAATAAAGTTGGGAGAGGATTTCTTTTTATGTATATTATCAAATCTTATATTATTATTAATATTTATATTAATATTATTATAATTTTTGGGACAAATCAATTGTGCTGACTCAAAACCCTAACTCGAGTTTTTTTCTATAAATAGAACTCATATCTCTCATTTTTTTCTCACCCACAATTCACAAGAAAAAACCTAAAAATTGTTATTCTTCACATCGAAGAAGAAGAACAACAACTAAAACCCAAAATCTCCTACTAGTAACTATTTCATCTAGGACAAAGGGGAAGGTGGGATTGGTAGCTAATTAGGGAGATAAAATTTAATTTAGGAAAAATAAATAAATTTTATTTTTGGGTTATCATTCTATTTTTCTAGGGTTTATTTAGAGTAAAATTAAATTGTTATTTAATTTATATTATAAATTGTTTATTTAAATAGAAAATATTAATAAACAGATTATATAATTCTGGATTTTTGGGATTCAAATCATTTTTGGGGTTGAAAACATTATTTTTGGGTTTTTTAACTTATTTATGGAATTTATTGTTACGATGGGGTTTTACTTTTGGGGTTTTACAAGGTTTATGAGGTTTTATAAAAATATTATTGGGGTTTTATTCAAGGGATATTCAACTTGGTTTTTTTTATAAGAAATTAGGATTTTATAATAACAATTAAAGGAGTTTTATAAAAGTAATTTATTTTATATGATGACGACTCTTAATTTTTAAGCCGATCGCGACAAATAAAAAAGATACTCATTATGACCAACCCTTATTGGGCATCACATTACAGTCGTAATGACCCAATGGCAAAAATATCACTCTCACTTGATTTATCTTTTCATTTGTGTAGTTTAAATTTGAGTTATAATTCTATTTGTATTTAGTTTATTGTTCATTTCACTTTTGTATAGTGATTGAAGAATTTGATTTCTTTACGGTTAGTAAAATATCAAATGAAAAAGTCAAATGATTTTTATTAAAATACACAATTTATTATAATATATTTGCAATTTTCACTCTTGAATTTTAAGTGTTTTTACATTTCATTCAACTTACATGTATTTAATGAATGAACACCATTCCTAAAAAGAAAGACTTATATGATATTTTAAAAACCAACCGGTATAAAAACCCTTTACTATGTGAAAAAATAATATGAATAATAATTAGAAGCATGATGGAAGCCGTGTCCACTACGTGTGCAAACAAATAATGTGAATAATAATTAGAACTTGATGAGATGCACATTAATAACATGCATAGGTTTGATAACTAGGGTTGAAAAATATAGCTTAATTAATTGCTTAAGTATATCACCACCACATATGTGTAGATAGATCCATAATAGGCCACTGTAAGGATTGCCCATGCCGACACACATAATTGCATTCACTCACTATCAACTATATATATCAGTAACATAATAAAGTGCAGAAAAACTTTAGGTTAATTAATTTGGAGGTATATAATATCCCATCAAATATGTGATAGCTATCCATGCAATGAACCGTGTGGGTTCATAGAATAGAGGTAATAATAAATCAATATTGGTCCCCGAAGTGCATCACTTTGATTGGCATCTGCAATATTCAGCCAATGCAGCTTTCAACTCTGAATCACAAATTTAAAACCCAAACGTATCTGCAAAACCAATGGCTGTAATTATTTTGCATTACAAATTATATACTGATAAGACCGTACCACATTAACTCTGGTCAATCGCTAGGCCAAGGTTCACCAACTTTAATGCAAACAATACTTGCACAATAACTAATTTTTATTATAATATTTTGGACGGTGAGAATATTGAAGTTAGGATATGGCCCAATATTATGTGATCAAAATGTTGATGATTGTGATTGACACTGATTTTGAAAAGAAAGACTTCGGTTAGATCTTCACAATTGCGATCAAGAGAGAGTTAAAATCACTTGATGAATTGACACCCAAACTGAATTAATCGATTCAGTGGACCGGATACCACCACAACCATTATATATATATATATATATATATATATATATATATATATATATATATATATATATATATATATATATATATATATAATTTTACCTGATCAGAAGGGTCTTTCAGGTGTTGAACAGCGAATGTGACGTTTGATTGAGCGAAGGTGGGGGTGTACATGCAAGACACTCCGATACTAAAGTGAGTACATGATACAGAAGTAGAAGAGAATGATAAGTTTAGAATACCTGACCCTCTAGTGAAAGAGAGTATTTATAGTGTGCCCCCAGCGTTGGGCCAAGGTGCTTTCTTGGGCTGGATCAGCTAGGCTCAAGGAAGAACTGTCAAGGAACGCGTAGAAGCGTGTAAGACCTAGCACGAGGTCTTGCCCTTGGTCCAATTGCTCCTACATTTCAGGAGATAATGGAGGACAATTGGGTGACGTGACATACGTGGGAGAGAAGTTATCTTCCCACGTACGGGCAACGGGTCGAGGGTCATGCCCGACGGTTTGGGCCTCTGCCCGGTCGATTGGGCTTCTGCCCAACGCTTACTTGGAGGCCCATTCCAGAACAGGAGACCCCCAAGTCGAAGCTCCGGAGCGGAGTGATGACTTAAGAGAGAACATGTCGGGTATAATCAGGTAATGTCAGGGATGATCGAAGCTCGTGTCAATCGAAGTGTGCAGTGTCGAGTGAAGGTAATAGTTCGTTTTGTCAGGCTAATAAGCGAATTTCAAAGGAGATGGGCGACCAAAGTCTGGGTGGGCTTAGATCGATGGTAAAATGTTGCGGGCACCGTTCTTCGTCGGGTAAGATCTCCTGGCTGGTGGGCGTCCGAACGTCTTCGGGTGACGGGAACGGAAGTCCATGCCCGACGTCCCCTGGGTTCCTCGAGGCTGGCATGTCTTGCCTTTTCGTTTCCCCGTAAATTGCATTTAAATCATGTCGCCTTGTTTCTTGGGTTTCGATGCATTAATTGTTGGTCGGCCTAGGGAATCTAGGCAGCCTAGGCAATGATTGCCTAGGCGCTTTCCCTTCACGCGACGCCTATAAATATGGTTGTGAAGGGACCATTTCATTTTTCCACCTTTTCTCTCCCCTGACGTTTCATCGGACCCTCGTCTTCTCTCTCGCCAGTACAACCACCGTCGTCATCGTCGTCATCACATCATCGGAACCATGTCAGGTAACATCTTGATCCCTTTTTCTGGAAATTTTGAACTTGGTTAGCTAGTTAGAATGTTTGTTCCTTAGGCAGTTTTTTAGGATTTTTAAATGAACACCCCGGGCAGCCTATGAATATGTCAGGAAATCGTAGGAGATTTTAGATGAATGTCTCGGGAAGCCTATGAATATGTCAGGAAATCGTAGGAGATTTTAGATGAATATCCCGGGCACACCATGAATATGACGGGCAAACATAGGCGTTTTATTTGAATGTCTTGGGCATCCTTTGAATGCCCCAAGCTAAACCTTAAAGTATTTTTGGAATGCCCCAGGCATACGTTGAATGTCCTGGGGCAGTCTAGTATAAGTATGTCGGGTGCTTCCCCCTCGCCCTTTCACCTGAACTGCGGTGGAAGGGTGAATTTGATGCAACGTCAAATTCACTTGTTTCCTCTGCTTTTTAGGTAACGCGGATCAAGGACGCCCCGCAGAAGGGAGCGCGTCGTCTTCATCCGGGAGCGAGGATCTCTTGTGGGTCGCCGACGAACCGTTGGAGACAGAGTCTCGTTTTGTCGAGGACCATATTAATGCCCACACGATCGTGGAGGACGTGGGCCCAGAGGAACCTCACAACTGGAAATGTTACGCTCCCCTTCCTAATCAACGGATTTGTCCGGTGTTCTGGGGAAGGCGGTTCCCCGTGTATAATTTCGCTTTTCAGGAGGCGGGAATTAGACTCTCCTTCACCGACTTCCAGATGGGAGTCTTCAGGCGGCTCAAGCTATCGCCCTCGCAACTTCACCCCAACGCCATATTGTTCATTCAGGCGTTTGAATTGGTGTGTATGCATCTTAAAATCAGTTGCACCCTGCCCCTTTACTTCCATGTCTTTCATCTGCAACGGTCGAGCAACGATGGACGCCATAGTTGTGTCTCTTTCAAACAACCGAAAAGACTTTTCAAAACCTACCACGACTCTGTCCACAACTTCAAAGACAGATGGTACACGGTGAACCATGTCACCCAGCCTGCCCTCGACAGTATCTATAGTTTGCAGCGGGATACCAAAGGCTATGAGCTTCTGATGTCGAGGATCCCCCTTGAATGGAAGGAGGATCATTTCAAATTGTCGACCGACCATTACAGGGTTAAAGCTAAACATAAGGGGTCCGAGGACAAGATGGCCTACAAAACGTTAGTGGCCTATGTCCGTAGTGTTAACCTCTCATGTGCATAGATCGACTAGGCAATTCGCTTCTGGGCGATGACGGGCTTCCCCTTTTAGAGCCTCGGTTGATTAATACAAGGGTCATGCTCGAGTGTAAGACGGATGAGGAGGTTATCTGACTCTTACGTAGCTTATGCTCAGCTTCCTCTTGCTTTATTATTTTCAATTCGTCTCGCTGACATGTTGGTTGTTCTGCATGTGAAATGCCCAAACTCAAGGAGCGCGCCTTGAAATTGGCCAACAAGGGTGTGGGCACGGGAAAGTCGTCAAAGACAAAAAGCAAAATTCGCATTCAATAGGTAGCCACCGAGGAGGTAGCTGGTGGTTATAGTCCTGCTCCAAACTCTCCACACCAGAACTCTCCGCCCGTGACAATAATGTCGGACAGTCCCATCACGGTGCTCGATTTTCCTCGTCCCAAATGTCCCCGTTTCGATGGTCCACCAGGTCGATCAGATGTTGTGCAAGGGGGTTCGTCTGAGAACCAGGGAAGCTATCTTCTTCCCCCTGATATCTTAATTTCGAAGCTTTTAGTGCAGAAGGTTCCATCGGGGTGGCACCTGCGGAGGCCAAGGCCATCCTCGATCAAGACGCAATGTCTATGAGGACTAATCTCGCCCAGGATGTTGCTGCCATGATCAGGGTGGAGACGCCCCTGGTTTTGTCCGACAACACGTGTTCGGCATCGAAGTTAAAGGTCACGGAAGAGGCTTTCTAGGCTGCACAAACTGAAAGGGACCAGCTCTCCAAGGACCTATTCGACTACAAAGAAGAACATAAACTCCAGGAGGGGATGAGGTCTGAGCTAGACGAGGTCAAGCTTGAGTGAGAGACCTTGGCTGAGGAGCACAAGAAACTGAAGGAGCGAGAGCTTGAGTTCACCGAAGTCGTCGAGGAGAATAGCCGTTTTCGTTCGAGGCTCGAGGTGTTATAGGGGATGGTCCTCCCTGTTGATGGTGAAAGTGAGGAGGAACGGGCTTTGCAAAGCCGGGGTGACCATATTTCTCGGATCAAGCAACTTGAGAAGGACGTCGTGGGGGTCTTTAAAGAAAGTTTTGACAACGCCACCGACCAACTCAAGATCGTTAACCCCGGGCTTGTGAACGGCGGGACGGCCTTCAATTACAAGGTGGTTAACAGAGAAATTTTCTTCCCCTTCACTGGTTCGAACGAAGAAGAGGGGGACGAGGAAAATGAATAGGTTTGTCCTATGTGCCACGGTTCTTTTCGGCCGGCGTGCCACTTTTTTTATTTTTGTTTTTATGGCATGCGCGCGACGTGTATTTCGGGCTTGGCCCTCTGTTTGTACTTTTACCGGTCAGTTTTTGGCCGTGTTTATAATATAATGTTTATTTTGTTAAGTTTATGTCTGGATTTAGTTGTTTGATTTCGATGATGAGATGTGAACTTGTTTGCTCGACTGTATAGGCTTGTCGGTTTAGGGAATCAGTGAGGTGACGGGTTTTAAGTCCGCTACAAATCAGGACGAGAGCCACGGTCGAGGCCTTAATCTCGGGGCTTGGGTCTTCCCATCGCGAGTTGGGTGCCCTGCCGACATGGTACTGCGGCACTGAAGTTCGTTTTGAAGTCTCCAACATCGAGGGAAGTCGTGCCCGTCTTCCGGGGATGTCGACCTTCCTTTCGATCAATGTCAAAGTGTCATTGTCGTACCTTCCATGTTTTCATGAGCACGTTGTCGTTTAGCTTTAGTATTGCTTGAGTTTTTCAGCATTCCACGGTCGAGCTAGTTCTTCTCCTTGTGATTTTTCAAGGTAGTAGGCCCCGTTGTCCGTTTTTTCTCGGACATGCTATGGGCCTTCCCAGTTTACGGTCAACTTGCCTTCTCGCGGGTTTTTCTGGTTTCATCTAAGGACGAGGCTGCCAATTTAGAATTCTCTTTTTATGACTTTTGCATCATGGCGTAGGCCCACCTTTTGTTTTAGCGAAGCTTCCCGCAGGGCTGCTTCAGAACGAATTTCCTTGACGAGGTCGAGCCCCATTCGCAGGGCTTCGTCATTCAATTCCTGGTCAAGGGGTGCTTCTGTTCGTCTCGAGGGATCCCGAATTTCCAAGGGGATGACCGCTTCAGTCCCATAGGTTAGTCGGAATGGAGTCTCCCCGGTAGTTGAGTGTGGGTTCGTGCGGTAGGTCCAGAGTACACTGTGTATCTCCTCGATCCACGCTTTCTTTGCTTCACCCAGTCTACGTTTTAACCCTCGTAAAATTACTCTGTTGGCCGCCTCCGCTTGACCGTTAGTTTGGGGATGTTCGACGGACGTGAAATGTTGCTTTGTGCCTAGTTTGGCGAAAAAATCTTGGAACCTCATGTCCGTGAATTGTGTCCCGTTGTCGGTGATGAGAATTTGGGGTATGCCGAAGCGGACGAGGATGTTTCTTTTGAAGAAACAAAGTATGTTTTGTGCAGTGATTTTGGCAAGGGCTTTGACTTCGATCCATTTTGTAAAGTGGTCAACACCGACAATAAGGTATTTATTTTGGCAGGAGCCAGTTACGAATGATTTTATTAGATAATGAAAGTTTGTTTCATTAATTAATTAATATGATTAAGAAGATAAATTTAAGGGATAATTATACAAAACCCCCCTGCCATTAGGGCGTGATTTGGTATTCCCCCCTTGAATTTTTTTTTTAATAGAGACCCCCTCATAAAACCAAAAACCAACTTTTACCGCCCCCTTTTACTACACATGCTGACTGGGCTTGAATGACTTGCTGACTTGGCTTAAAACCATCTTCCAATCCCCTGGTAATGCAGAAACTTGATGAATAAACTAATTTGCATCAGAACCAGCAACCAAATTTATATAAACTCTTCATTTTCTGCTTCCATCCATAAACATACAATGAATTCTCTTCTAACAAGGGATAATGAGAAAAACAAGATCCATTCTAAAAGTGATTCTAACACACATTAAGAATCACTAATCATCAAGATCAAAATCAATTACTCTAACAAGCTTCCATATGAACATCATCAACAGATAAATCTATACAAACAAAAGCATAATGTAATTCCTGATCTGAAATGAATCAAACACAAGAAGCTTGAAATGAACAAAAGAAAGAGTGAAATACCTTTTTGACAGATGCAGACCAAGAAAGAATGAGACCAAGGAACACAATGAAAAAGAACGGTCCCCATAGATCCCAATCACGCAACGCCTTACCGGGATCTTCCCGATTAGGGTTAGGAAACACAACAAGCTTCAAATTACTAACGATCCGCGAGAGATCTCTCTTGATCGTATCCCAAACAGGTTCGGTAAGCGTGTTGGGAGCAGGTCCGAATCCAGAATTAGAGATATCAGCACGCGTAGAAGGAGGAGGTGGAGGAGGAGGGAAAGAAGACGAAGAAGAAGGGGGTTTTGGAATTTGAGGTTGGTAAGAGGATTTGGGAGGAGCGGGATTAGGGAGATTGGAATTGATGAAAGGAGAATAGGATGAAACGGGAATGGAAGCGCGTGGTGGACTTGGAGGTCTCGCCGGAAGAACAGTGGCCGGAGAAGCATAGATGAGATTCTCGATCTCGTCGATGTCAGATTGGGAGGATGCGTGAAGGGGGATGGTGTCGCTGTGTGACATTTTTCACTCTTGGCAACGCAACAAACTCGATCAGCTTCTCTCACTCACTATATTGCTTTAACGGTGGCACTACATTTGCAGGAGTATCTTCCTCCATCTCCATAGTCGTCATCTCGTGATAATCCTTAAATTGGTAAAGAAAGAAATGAGATGAAACTGGAAAAAATAATCATGAAAATAAAATGTGGAAGAAAGTAGAAACCAGTTTGGTTGATTTTGTTGGAGGCGTTAAAGCGCAGTGCGGTGTCCACCATTTAAGATCTTGTTGAAGGTTGATTTGAAAAGAATTGATTTGGAAAAAAATTGAAGAATGAAGAGAGAAAGAAGATACAAACTGTGAGTTGTGAGAGAAAGAAGAGGGGGGTTTATACAGTCAGCAAACCAGTCAGCTAGTCCAGTCAGCAGGTGTGGTAATAGGGGATGGTAAAATATGGATTTTGATTTTATAAGGGGGACTCTATAAAAAAAAACTTCAAGGGGGTAATATCAAATTTTGTCCTAACGACGGGGGGTTTTTATATAATTAACCCTAAATTTAATGGTTAATAAAAATAAAGTTAATTAATTGATTCTTGATTGAATGATTTATTTTTTTACCATGGCTATTTTCTCTACATGTTCATGCTTTATTTTCCTTAGTCATTCAAATAACACGCTTTGGCTATTAATTATGTTTGTCCTTGATTAAGATGTCAATTAAGTATTTGATGATTGTAGAGGCTTTAATCTAAGGTAACTTTTTCAATATTCAAAAACCCATTGGTCCAATGCTAAATGGGGATTTTCAAATTCTTTGTCCAATGTCAGGTGGACCTTTAAACCTGATGCGCTTCAAATCATTTTCCTCAACTCATTCAAACGTGATTTAAATGCTTGATCCAACGTCAGACCCTTTTTTGTAATCAATTTAAACATTTCAAACTCATTTTCACAATAACGTGGATGAAAAAGGAAAGGTGGTGTAGACCTTCTCTTTCCCGCAAATGTTTACACAATGTTGTAGGGCTATACGTCTGAATATTTATCTTCCACTCTAAAACACTTAATTATTAGAATTAAGTTTGGTTCTCGTATAGAAGAAAAAGGAAGGGTGGTATAGATCTTCTCCTTCCCTGGTTATTTGTGCACTACTATAGGGCTCCCTGCGTGAATAATTGTCTTCCGTTAATGAATCATGATTTAATTCACCACATATTCTTTCATAATATTAAAGAAGAAAAAGGAAGGAGGGCGTAGACTTTCTCCTTCCCCTATTATTTGAACACTATTGTGGGACTCCCTGTTTCGGTAATCATCTTTCACTTAAAAGATAACCCAACACATTAAACCTAATTACTCACCTCGTGCGATCAAATCTTCTTTCTCAAAAAAGAACATTGTTTAGTCCATTATAATGAGAATACAAACTAGTGCTTAAGTCTCCACCGAGAGCAAACAAGTCAATGTTTAACCGTTAAAATGAGGTATAAACATTTTCTCAATAAAACAGACCAACAAACTGTAGCACCCTGAACTACAAAGTTTTGAGTTCCTTATTGCACCTGAGGATATGTAGGAGCGAGACCTGCAATCTCGTCAAGCACCCTAATGAAAACATTTTTGCGACCCATTTTTCATTTCTCTTTATTATTCAAAGAAAACAATTAGCATAAGTTAACATTCAATTGCAAGTTTAACTAAGAGATTCTCGTTGAGTACAACGGACGTGAGGGGTGTTAATATCTTCCCTTGCGTAATCGACTCTCGAACCTGAATTTAGTTGCGACGACTATTTTCTTTTTAAAGGGTTTTATCGATATTTTATCTTTTCTTCATTGGAATAAATAAAGTTCGATGGCGACTCTATTTGAATCATATTTTTCCACGACCATCACGAAGGATTGTATTTTTTTCGAGGTACGACATTCATCTGATGTCGTTTTACTTCATCTACTTCTTCAACAACTCTACCATAAAAATGTGTAGCTAAATATCTCTCTCTATGGGATTAAATGTAATATATTATAACTCTTTTGTATCGTTCATGATCATTTAATTATATATATTTTAGTTATACATTCATATTGAAATGTGTTCTTGAGTTTAATGTTTGTTATAATATGGTTAATTATAACCTAATATATGAATTTGAATTGCTATTGAGAAATGCCTTTTGAATTTAGACAAAGAATACTCATATATTAAACATTAAACTCAATATAAGATTTAGCCTTAATACTCACATAAAGTGTCGATTCAAAATTTCATTATTTAATTTGGCTGAGAGATTATTAATTAAATAATACAACTAATTTTACCTTGGACCAAATAATCGTTGTTGGATGTCATCTTGCTCAGCTAAATTGTGGGGAAAAGAAGAATTGGTCTTTCTCTCTTAATAGGAGGAACGATTGCTTTCGTGAAATGGTTGTAATGTCTGTTATTTTTCCTGATATGTAGTTTAACACGTTCATACATGATCTAGGAATTAAGAATGTTGGTTTGGGTTGGGCGATCCATACCCATGAAGTATTAGGTCAGGTCGGGCCGCTCACGTGTTTGCCACATGAAATCGAGAATTTAACCTGCCACCCCCACAATTAAACCTGGCACCCTCTAACCTATTTGAAAAGACCAAAATAACCCTGTAATTTTTTTACTCATTTTTCAAATTTGCGGTTCTCATACGGTATTTTCAAATTTCAGGGGCCATACCTGAAATTCCAAAAACAAATAAGTTGGTACCACAATAATTCGATATTTTCTACCGAAAATTTTAAAAATCTTGGTATATATTTCCTGAAATTTCATAATTTTCGATAATTTTTATCGAAAATTTTAAAATTTATGGTGTTTACCTCAATGTTTTCACTAGAAATTTCAAAATTTCCAGTATTTTTGAAAACTAGGTCGTAACTTATCGAAAATTTCAAAAAATACAATAGTTATAAATATTTTGTTTTATACCAAAAATTTCAAATACCCGTTAGTTATAAATATTTTGTTTTATACTGAAAATTTCAAATATCTGTTAGTTATAAATATTTTGCCTTTGTTTTTTTTTCTGATTGTTATTTTTTCTTCTTTTGCATTGAAATCCAGAGGCATAGACGATACTATTGCAGGGAGTTTTGCGGATCGAGCATTAGATCAGGGTAGGGCTAACAACAGTGCTGATGTTGAGTCTTCCCAACTACGGGCAGGACGAGTGGTCCCTACCGATTCACACCGGAAACGGTTGGCGGAGCAAGGACATTTATAGGCACCCCGTTCACTCGCCGACGTGTAGTTCGATCAGCAGCACATAATACATATGAGGTGCTGACAGATGTTCCTATAGTTCATCTCGTCGATGATGAGGTAGTTCAAACAGTGGTTGAGTCGGTGGTTGAGTCGGTGGAACCAGACAGCATCTTCATTATGTCATCAACGGATCTTGACAGCTTCGCATTTAACTCGATCGAACCCTTTGTTATCTTACAACGAAATGATATCCACATTTCCTTCACATCTATGTCGGTTTTCAACTAAATAAGGTTGTATTTCACCCTACCGTTTGTACCGATCCAATCTTCACAAAACTCTATCTTTCTCACATTTCTATTGTTGTCATTAGACAACAATTCATTCAACTTCGATGTCAGACTGACAAAAGAGATGGTGTCATCGGGGAACTTAAACTCTACAGAACGAGAAGTTCCGTTGAAGTAAATTTTTGCCTTAATCAAAAATTGAAGAAGATTTCTTTTTTCCAAATATGCCGGATACAATTGATATACTTTTGGGATGACATGTTAAATTCTCCATAAAACCACTCTTACTCATCTCATACCATGTAATTCGTCCCTCGTACATGAAAGCCTATATTTCGATATAATTAATAGCTATGAGACATTGATTTGCATTAATATATATATATATATATATATATATATATATATATATATATATATATATATATATATATATATATATATATATATATAATATGCCTTTTATTTTCTTAGTACGGTTAGGAAATGAAAAAAAAAAATTGTAAGCAGATGAAAGGCTTAAACAATCAAGAATCATGAGAATGGAGTAATTTAAATTTCAATATAAGTGACATTACTAATCGCGTTTTAACATCTTGATATATGTGATTTTAACGTTTGACTTCATAATTTTAGTTTCTTGTATTTTAAGATTTTACTATTAGTGGGTATTGCACCACTTTCTGATTCTTTTCCATTAACTTTTCAAGCTCAAGTTTTCACCTTTACAACCTCGTAATC
Organism: Lathyrus aphaca; assembly: GCA_963966055.1. Classification (NCBI taxonomy): domain Eukaryota; kingdom Viridiplantae; phylum Streptophyta; class Magnoliopsida; order Fabales; family Fabaceae; genus Lathyrus; species Lathyrus aphaca. The sequence goes on along the minus strand of OZ014523.1, from coordinate 55,721,237 downwards.
AGGGTCTTGTTAAACGTGACTTATCAACAATTTGAGTTTAATCAATATGAAGAAGGGTTTAATCTTGAAGCACTCAATCGCTCTTGTCACCATTCTGGTAACCGTTTGTTGCATTTTCATCGTTATTGTAACTTTTTTCAAGCTTCCTGAGGTTCAAAACAAGACCAGATCTAGAAAAGTCTCCATTCAAGATTTTAACTTGGGAAAGTTTGGTGAAATGATGATTGAAATGTTACCTCAAGATCTTGCTTTCACTGTTTTTGTTCCGTCCGAGGATGCTTTTAAGCGTGATCTGCATTTGAATGTGGATGATAGTTTGAAACAAGACAAGTTTAACGATACTTATGCAATTGTGAGTCGTGTGTTGGGTTTTTCTGCTGTTCCTCGTACAGTTTGGTCGGTTGATTTAAGGTTTGGTGAGGTTGTGAATTTTGAGTCTTTGTCTGGGTTTTCTTTGTATGTTTTGAAAGATGTTGATGGGATGGTGGTTGTTAATAGGATAAGGTCTGAAATTGTGGATGTTAGAAAAAGGGAGATTGTTGTTCATGTTTTGGATGGGGTTCTTATGGATGCTGATTTTGAGCAATCGGTTTTATCTGAGGAGGATTGAGTGTATTCAAGTTTTAACATTTCACTGTTGTACAACATGCATGATGCAAAAGTTGATGCATTATTGTTTTGTTCCTTAGGCGGTTAAAAGTAGTAAAAGCAAATGGTTTCCATTTTTTCCTGTAGATGTTATTTATTTCATGGATGGTAGTGGTCTTACCTGTTCAATCCATTAGCTCTTAGATATATACATTACAAAAATTGATGCTTTTCAGCTCATGCTACCAGACTAGTTTTGATAAATCCTTGTTCCATGAATCAACTCTATGATCAAAGTTATCAATCAAGAGCTTATGAAGTAACACCACGTTCATATTCGACATTAAAAAGGTTTTGATGACAACTAGATGTGATACGCATTGTTAATGAAGTGCAAACTTGATTTCCAAACCGCATCAAATAATCATTGTGATAATCTGGATCTCCAAAATCAGTTTTATTTCATTAGTTATTTTTCCTGTTTAGATGTCAAATTAGTGTTGAATTGTAGTTATCAGTTCAGCAGATGCAAGAGATCAACAAAACTAATGGAAATAAAGATAAAGTCTGATGTGATACATTTGTGAAAATAGTAAAATTAGGAATTTCCCTTTAACAGTTGAGTGAAGCTACCGAATAATCAAAAACAAAAAGGAGCAATAGAACTAAAATACATAGTAAGTAAACCACAGGAAGAAACAATAACATCCCTAGGGTTAAAAGATCATGCCATAGTACATGTATTTCGTTAACCCATGCAGGAATACTCAAGAGAGACCAGAAACGCGTTGTCTTGGTCCAAGCAGGAATACATGAACTGCTTGTATTAAATAATGCCTTATGAACACCAAGTATCATAACCTCTCGAATCTCAACTTCCTGCTGTACTTGGTACAGGCTCTGATTTTGAGTCTTCTTCCCTTTCATGTTCTTTGTTGAGCATCTAAAACAATAATTTAGATGTTAAGAAACATAAATCACAATAATGATTTCAAATGTTTCACTTGATATTTATCTATTACGGAACTTCAATTCAATAGAAACAATTCCAAACAAAACAACACAAACTACTTAACTAAAGCTCAAGGAACAAAGCATGGTAAAACCCTTATTGAATATGAACATTTTTGTTATTGAAAATGTTGAAGCAACTGTTTATATACATGACATATATAATGTAAATAGAAATGCAATCCTATCATAATTCCTAAAGATACTAACAAATCAATTATAATAAATACGATAACTCCCGAGAGAATATTTTCTCGAATGAAATGACAATCGACTTATGTATGTTTTATCTTCTAGTGAAAACTGGATTGGAGGTGTTTAGTTGATTGATTATTGCACACAAGTGTTGGGCTTGGTGCAAGAATATAAATAGTGGGTAGCCCGATAGCAAACGCTAATAGCATGAGGCCCAATGTGGCTTGAAGTAGACTCTAATACCATACCATGTTGAATATGAATATTTCTTGTGTTATTGAAAATGTTGAGCACAACTATTTATATACACTAAATGTAATCTAAAAAGGACTGCAGTCTATCATAATTCCCAAGGATACTATTAAATAAATTATAAAAAATATCAATATCCTAACAAACCTAAACAAGGACTATATTATTTTTTATTGGACATTTCTAAATTTGTTATTGTAGCAATATAATAACAACCCCTAAATATAAATCCAAAATCATAAGACAACAGCGACAAATACTAGCAGCATGTTTCAGCAGTGTAATCTAACCTTGTTGTTAATCAAGTTGTGGAGTGCAATTACACTTCTGATGAGAGATGATAGGTATATCACTAGCATCATATCATTAGTTTTCACTGCACAATGAGGACAAGGATCAACAATCCAAAAGGGAGATTGCATAGCACTATGACATTCATACATAAAATTAATTAAAATTCTTAACCTGCAAAAGCCTTGATCAAATCAGTGACATTCAGATTTGGCAGCAGGTTGAATACGTCCTAACAAAATAAAGCGCGACATGTCAACCATATCAACAAAGTAAACCCTCCAATAAACACTATTCATAGCAAAAATTTGATCATTTCAAGTGATTTTTTTGAAGTCGCTAAAGTCAGATGACTGATTTAAAATCCAGTTTTGAATTAAACCAAGTGAAGTTGACAGGCAAAAAATATATATCAACCTAAATTCCAAGACCATTTGACAACAGCCAGAGAATCAGCAGTTACAATGTTTATCGAAACCAACCTGCAAATGGTACAGGATCTCATGATTTAAGGGAAGCTTTCCATCAATGACAAGGTCAAGGTAACTTCTTATCTCTTTGAGTCTTGCATCCAAACCCTTCAAGGCTGTGAGTTTTGCACTTACCTACATGATAAACAACATTGTTGGTATTTATCCTCACATAAAAAAAGAATCATCTATGACATACTTGTCTAAAAAGACACCATGAGGGGCAGAGCAGGACAACAAAACCAAACCAAACTAGAAATGAATCAATGTATAACAAGTGTGAAGAAAAAGGCACCTCTGTTGCAAGGGTGCTAATGGTTGTATCCTTCACATCTCTAAGCAAGTGCTCAACTCCTGCACAAAGGAAATAAGATATAAACTTGAAGGATAAATTGTTTAAACTATGGGAACTGAGTGTATAGGATTCAAAGAAATTCAGTTTTAATTAAAAAAGATTAAAAAGATACAAAAGGAAGCAAAAAGAACATGCAGAATTTCTGCATTCCATTCCATGACATACCTATTTCCTCAACTTCATGAGCAGCAATTTCTGATTGCACATGCACAAAGACCTTTTGGCTTTTCTGAGTAGCATTCTACATTCAAAACATATCATCAATCAGTTCCTACATCTAAAGATTAAATTTTAAGCAAGCCTTAACTCCTTCAACCACCACATAAAGCAGAATGGTTGTCATACTCACAAAACGCAATATTAAATTATTAGTAAAATCCGTAGTACATATTTTCAAGAAAGATAAAAGGGTATTTCAGTCCAACCTCTTTAACCTCTTCAACAGCATAGTAAGCTTTAGTAGGAATTCCCAGCTCTTTAGGTTCAACATCAATTATAACCAAAACAGGATTTGGAACATAGCTGCAACAATCCATAAATTGATATGAACATTAATAAAAAAGTATACAAACAACATCTATAACTTTTTGTTCTATCATGTTCACAACCAATTAGTTATTTAGTTTAAAAGAAAATAACATGAACATGATCTTAATTACTCATTTGAATATAACTATGCTACATTAGATACCCATGAGCACTTGGATGAGATGGTAAAGGATCCCTTCCAACTTAACCAAAGGTTTCGGATTCGAACCAAACTGTGGACACGCAGCAGTGTTAAATTCTCTTGAGGGAGAGCAGTGTCACCCACTGTGGTCCTCCCCGGCTCAAGGGATTAGCCTCAGCAGTTGCGCTCCAATGATACTCGGTTTCTACCCGGAAAAAAAAATACTACGCTAGTATCTAGCGCAGAGGGACCTCACTCAATAAAACTATACTACTCAGAGTCATATCATAGCTATAAAAGAAAAGGAAAACATGCTGAATCATAAGCTCCTAATTGCAGCAACAAACACAAAAATGAAACACAATTTAGGGTTAAGAAACATACTCATTGAATAAACCATGAATGTCAAGGTCATTTTCTCGCAATTTTGGTCCAGTACTATACCAACCAACAACATGCTCCTTAGCTGCCAAAAAATAGAAGAAATCAATAATAAGAAGAAAATTGACAACAAAATAGGGAAATAGTTGAAGCAACGAAAATCGTGTATACCATTGATTCTCTTAAACATGGAGAACATTGATTCATGATAATTATGATCGAGAAACCAAATGCTAGGATCCTTATCATCTTCTTCAAAAGGAACTGTTGAAAGAAAACAAGTGAGAATCCATTAACAATTGAGTTTGTTATTGTAAAGTAATGAAAATTGAAACTGAAATTGAAAAACTAACCGGCGTAGCTGTTAGTGATATCAACGGTGCCTTTGAAAGAGGAACCGAGCAAGACGCCGACGACGCGTTTGCGAGTGTCTTTGGCGACTCTGTTGTAGTTATCGACTATGCTGAGCAAAACTAAAGGGTGAACTACGACTTTTTCTATGGCTCTCCATGAAATTTGTTGCGTTTTTATCACATCCATTGTTGTTGTTGTTGGGAATTTTCAGTGCTAGAAACCCTAATTTTTGTTCACTAGGAATTGAGGAATGAAGAATTGAAATTCTTTGTTTGTTTGTTTCTTCTTCCTGATTCCGATCTCACCAAAACCCTCTCTCAACAGAAACTAGAACTCTGTCGGTTTTCGTTTTGGGCTCTATACTATCTTAATGGTGTCTATGGCCCAACGGATTAGCCCAAATCATATTTACACCCTTATGCTTTTCTCAAAAAACCCATAAAAGTTCATAAATGTCACTTTTCAAAAGTAAGCCGGACGAACCATGTTTGAAAAAATCACCGTGTTTGAAACATGTGTTTTTTTATGACGAGTTAAGGTTTTAGGCTTGTACTATCTATTTTGTCAGTTTCCACTTGTTTTTTGACAGGTTTTTACGGGTGCAAGAATTAATAGGAAAGATACGACTTTTTTTTAGATTTAGGCTTATGCTTGCCAAGCCCGTCCGACTATGTTTTTTGCCGTGAACAAGCTAAGGTTTCTGGTTCTCCATCTCTGTCTCCTCCTATTTTTTTTGGGTTTTTATAGGGTGAACATGCTCGTTTTCCACCTTTATATGACATGAACCAACCTTTCCCTCTCCCATTCTCAATATCCATCAGAAACAAACACAAAAATATCAAAATTCCCAAAATTATAAAAAGCTCAATTTTCATCCAAATCAAGTGTAATAACTTGAAATTTCTTACACATCATTAAACAAACTTTAAGGTAAGATAAAGTTTATAATGTATATCTTATTTGAATAATTTTTATAGTGATATGTTTATAAAAGGCCTATTAAGGGTTGGAGGATTGCAAACACCCATGAGAGACGACTCCCACCTACCGCTTGCAATTAGGGATTATCTGGCCCTAAGTGGGCCTTACTCTCCCAGTCATGGCAAACGTGAGAAAAGACATTCCTCAGTTGATGATAAGTCATGGTAGGCATGTTAATCCACATCTCCCTAGGAAATATGGATTCAATGGTTCACCACTCAAGTGGACGATTATCATTCTTAAGAAAAACCCTAAATACATGCACATGGCATTCCTACGGAAAAGGCATACAACAATGGTTGGGTAAGATATATAATCACGTGGAACCGTACATTGTTAAGTAGCGTGTGGTTGTATATTGATCAGGAGGAACCTTCCAGTTGTGAGCAGCTTCTATGGTGGAGAAAATGGGAGGTGTACTTGCAAGATACTCTGATGTCAAATTGAGGAAGAGTTATGGAGTGAGTAGGTACAATAAAAAGGTAAGAGGATAGAATACCTGACCCTCTAATGGAAGAGGGTTTTTATAGTACGCCCCCAACGTTGGACCAAAATACCCCACATGGGCTGGATCAGCTAGGCCTAAGGGGGAACTACCAGGGTTTACATAGGAGCAAGTAAGACCTAGTAAGTGGTTTTGCCCCTGGTCCAACTTCTCTGTGAATCTAGGAGAGTATTATGGAGGCAGTTGATTCCAGGTATGGAGCACGTGGGGGAGGTGCTCTCCCCATGTCCCCATTGTTGGGCCTTAGGCTTATGCCCGACGGACTGGATCATGCCTGACACGCCTGACGTCAGGCCCAGTCCAGAACAAGATCCCCCCAAGTCGTAACTCCGGTACGGAGTGATGACTTAAGGGTATATTTTTTCGGGTAGGTTGCGTGAGGTGATTTGTCGACTCTAGGAATGAACTGGGTAAGTGTCGAGGAGAAACACTTCCTCGAGGCCACTTGTGACCGTTGTTGTGCAATGACGGGCGTTTGAGGTTTTCCTTGGCGCTTTAGGTTGTCGAGGAGGTCGCCTGCTCGAGTTCAGTCATGGTCGTAGCTTGACCGTGACAGGTGCATGAGATTCCCCTAGTCGTTTTTGTGTGCCAAGGAGAGTCGCGTGCCTGGTGCTTTGAAAGACGGAGATTTGTGGCTTTTGGGAACCCCAAAGATGACGTGTTTGTCCCTTTGTTTCGTGTCATTATGGCATTTAATGCCAGCCTCTTCATTTCATGTGTAACGGTGCATTAAATACCTTGATGACCTAGGGGAATCTAGCCAACCTATGCAATGATGACCTGGGCGCGTTTCCCCGTGTGGGTATTATAAAAAGAGTGTGGGGGGGACTTCCCCACAATTCTCTCTTTCGCTATTCAATTCTCCTCAAACGATCGCCAGAATTCTTTTGCTCTCATCAGAAAACTTCCCTCTGTTGTCTGAACCGTTGTAACGTTTCTTCGTTGTCGTACATTCAAGTAAGTCTCCTCTATTTTTCCAATAGTGGTGATTTTTCTTTTATTTTTCCTTGGTGGTTATTCACCGGAGCTGTCGAGGAGGCCCCTTGTCGGTATGCTCATATGACTCTTCTAAGGAATCTTCCGGTCAGCGTACCCGTTTTCCGGTAGGATTTCCTTGGAAACTGTCGAGGAACATCCTCTTTGGGTGTCACTCAAGGGGTTTCCGATGAATGTCTCAGGCCTCCTATGAATTTTCTGATGAATGTCTCGGGCATCCTATGAATTTTTTGATGAATGTCTTGGGTATCCTATAAATTTTCCGATGAATCTGTTGTGCATCTCATGGATCTCCCGAGGGTTTATCTCATCCCTCGTTACGCGTTTCTTTCCCTGACTCTGGTCCTCGTCCTTTCACTTGAACTTCGGTGGAAGGGTGGATTTAATGTGACGTCGAATTCACCGGTTTCCTCTGCTTTTCAGGTAAAGATTGACCTGCATGGAATGGACAAGGACGTCAAAGTGGATGAAGTGGACGTAAAAGTGGATAAGTAGGAAGTGGGCGAGCAAGAAATGGATGAACATGAAACAGACGAAGACGTGTTCGCTGCTTATGTTGCACCTGATTTATCCTTGGTCGGGGAAGAGCCGATGGACACAGGTTTGTGCTTGTTGAGTATCCCCGCAGTGCCTAAATTGTTGTGGAAGATGTGGCTCAGGGTGCTCCTCTTAATTGGGATTGCTTTGCCCCTCGTCCTGAACAGCGGATTTGTTCGGTATTTAGGGGAACGCGTTTCCCTATGTATGAATTTGCCTTTAAGGAGGCGCGGCTTCATCTCCCCTTCTCCCGATTTCAGGTGGCTCGACTTAGCTCCTTCCCAACTACACCCAAACACCATTGTGTTCGTCCGGGCGTTTGAGTTGGTGTGTCAGTACCTTGAGGTCGGTTGTACTCTACCATTGTTATTTTGAGTCTTCCATTTACAATGATCATTCGTGCATGGGAGGCACAATTAGGTTTTATTTAAGTAGTCGAGGAGGTTGTTCAGGACTTATGTCGACTCTGTTCGGAATTTCAAGGAAAAGTGGTACACTGTGAAACCCCTTACCTCTCAGGCCGTAAGTAACATATATGCCAAATAACGTGATGTCCACGGGGGGAACGTCATGTCTCGACGATTCCGCTCGAACGGCAGTGGGCTCATTTTAACCGTTCCACTGATCAGTTCTTTGTAAAGCCCGAGGATTTGGGTCCCGGGGACACGGCCATCCATCGAAAGTTGGTGGCTTTCGTCGAAAGCTTTACTCCTTCTATGTGCGTGGATCGTCAGGACAGACCTGTCTTGTTGGACTCCGGGGAGCGCATCTATGATGTTCTCCAGATTAATACTAAGGCAGTGCTCGAGTGTACGATAGACGAGGAGTCCCTTAGACTTATGGGTAGGTTGTGTTTGACTTCTTTTTGTCTTAATTGCAATTTATCGGATGACTGACTTATGCTCTTTTTCTCTACAATTGTCATGCCTAACCTCAAGGAGCGAGTGTTGAAGTTGTCGAACAAAGAAACGGGTAAAGCTTTGAAGAAGGGAGCTAAGGGTCGCGTCGGATAGATGATTGTCGAGGATATGGTCGGCAGCTCGACAACGCCTACTCCTCCTCCTCATTCTCCTCCTGCCGCGGGAACCCCTGCCAGTCAGTCTCCCAATCTTGTGACTCCTCCTACTAAGCGTAAGAGCGTTGATGGCTCGTTGGCTGGTGTCCCCACAGGTGTGGACCTTCCCGAGAATCCTAGGGTGTATCTCCTGCCTTTCTGCCGCCTTCAACGGGAGTTTTTTTAGAGGAGAAGGCTTCGTGGGAGTGTCTGATGATGATGCTAAGGCCATTATGGGTCTAGACAAGGCAACCAGGCAGAAGAAATTGTCCCAGGACATTGCTGTTGTGATTAGGGTCATGGAGACGGCCTTGGTCTTGTCCAGTGATGCTTGCTCAGCGTCGGAGTTAGAGGCCGTCAAAGAGAAGCTTAAGGCGGTGAGGATCAAGAGGGATAAGGTCAAGAGTGACTTTTTTATTATAAAGAACGTCATAAGCTCGAAGAAGGGTTGATGCTCGAGTTGGGGGAGGTCAAGCTCGACCGAGATGCTCTGAACAAGGAGAACAAAAAGATGAAAGAGAAAGAGGCTAATTTCAACGAGGCTATTGCTGAGGTTAAGTATCTTCGGGCAAGGGTGGAGGAGCTGGAACGCCCGGTAGCCCCTGCTGAGGGTGAGGGTGAAGATGAGACCCTAAGGACTCGGGTTGACCTGATTTCCCAGATTCGGGAGCTCGAGAATGACTTCTTGAGAACTCTTAAGTTGGGTTTTGACAACACTGTGGAGCAGCTCCGAGTTGTCAATCCTGGGGTGGACCTTGTGACTAACGGAATTGGCTTCAACTTTGACGTGGTCAAAGGGAAGATCATCTACCATGTATGGGATTCTACTGAGGGGAGGAAGATGGTGATGAGGAGGAATAGTTATTATTTACCAGCCTGTGCATTATTGTTATTTTGTTGTCGGTATGCACGCCATTGTTTTTTGTTGTTGTTTTGTACTTGAACTAACCCTTTTTTCTATAATTGTGAGCGCAATCCCCACTTTTGTACTTTCAGTGTCGGCCAGTTTTTGGCTGGTTTATTAAATGAAATGAATTTTCTGATATATTGTTTCCAAGTGTTTCTTTTTTAAATAAAAGTATAAATAAATGTAACAAAACTTATATAAAAAAATAGCTACAATTTTCACTTATCAAACTCTCCCCAACTTACATAATTTTTTGTCCTCAAACAAAGCCAAACAACTAAAGGAACAAAAGACGATAATCCAAGAATCACGAATCAATAGGTTTTGAAAACGGAAAAAAAATGCAATGGTTCAATCGAAAATGATACACACAAAGTAAATACTTATCACTAAACTTCAAAGATAACATAATCACAAAACAAATGCTAAATACAAAAGTCATGTCAAACATTCTAAAACAACACAAGTTCAAACGTGAATCACACCTAGCAAAACAATCATCGGTAGATGAAAAACATAAAATGAGGGATTTTTCACTCACATAACAATCTTGAAAACAAAAGACTATATTATGCATTCATCCAAAAACTCATATTGAAAACATAAAAGCAAGAATCAAAAGGACTTTCAGGGTTGTAATGTGGTCGGGTGAACAAGCAAGGGATAATTCCTAAAGCTAATCGAAATCCACAAAAGTTCAAACCCAAAATTTCAATCAAACTTATTCAAACCCATAATTCAAATCCAAAATTTCAAACAATGTGAGGTTTATTCAAATAATTTTAACAAAAAAGTATAGATAAGTGTAACAAAACTTATATACAATAATCACTACAATTTGCACTTATCAGCCCAATGGGGAAATTCCAGGGTTTGCGTAGGAGCAAGTAAGACCTAGTAAGTGGTCTTGCCTCTGGCCCAACTACTCTGCAAATCTAGAAGAGTATTGTGGAGGCAGTTGACTGCAGGTATGGAGCACGTGAGGGAAGTGCTCTCCCCACGTCTCACTGTTGGGCCTTGGGCTTATGCCCGACGGACCGGACCGTGCCCGATACGCCTGGCGTCAGGCCCAATCCAGAACAAGTTATTTACAATCACGGTCCAATGTCTGTGGTAGAAAATTGGAAAGCATGCTACCTATAATCACAATTATTTTAAATATTCATTGTTGTATGTATTTTAATAAATTTCTAAAAAAGTTACATTATTAGAACTACCTATAATCACGATTATTTTAAAAGCTTGTTGTATTTATTTTAATAAAATAAAATAAAATACAAAATTCAACATTAGAACTACCTATAATCACAATTATTTTAAGTAGTCATTGTTGTATATCTTTTAACAAAAAAAAGCATCATTAGAACAAGAACAACAATAAGAACAACAACAACATCAAGAACAACAATAAAAACAACAACAAAACAAGAATAACAACAACAACAACAACAACAATAATAATAATAATAATAATAATAATAATAATAATAATAATAATAATAATAATAATAATAATAATAATAATAATAAGAATAAGAAGAAGAAGAAGAAGAATAAGAAGAACGACAAATGATATTTTTGGGTTTTGTTTATGAAAGGAATGTTATATTATGAAATTTGTTAATGAAAGAAATGATATTTTCGAGTTTTGTTTATGAAAGAAATGTTGTTTTCGAGTTTGGTTTAGTGGAGAAATAAGAGTATCATAAATGGAATATGATGTTTAGAGGTAGAAGATGTAGTTCATCTAAACTGGAAGTTCGTCTAAGTTTTAGGTTTCACACGAATGACTAATAGTAGAGTCTTGACCATTGATAATAATTAAATGGACGACCAAGATTTGTTTAAGAACAATGAATAAACTCAATAAGCACACCACCGATAATGTCGGTGTTGGGACTTGAAAAAATAAGTAAAAAATAAAAAATGTTGGTGTTGGGAGTTGAACTAATGACCAAACTCAACCTATAATCACGATTTTTTAAATACCCGTGGTGAAAGGTCTGTCAACATTTTGAAAAAATAAATAAATAACATTACTTATAATCATAGTTTCATAAATTCTCGTGGTGAAAGGTCTGTCAGCATTTTGAAAAAATAATTAAAAAAACAAGAAATGTTGCTGCTGAGACTTGAACCCGTGACAAAACGCTACCTATAATCACGGTTGAAATTTTAACTGTGATTAAAAGTATTTTAATAAAATACGCGCCTTATAAATATCACATATTACTACGGTAAATAGGAAATTGATGTTACTTTGGCGTTGTTGTTTGCATATTTTGTAGTAGTGTATATAAAACTCTTATGAAATTTCAATAAGATCATAAGCACAATATAATTCAATAAAATTCTATATAAGTTTAAATTGACATTCCAATATAATATACAAAATATTATTTAATATTGATACAATAATAATAAATTTACATCAAAATGATATTGTGAGGCCTAAGAATCAGGAATATTTAATAATTTAACCTTGAAGAGGACAAAAGAATTGAGGTTCCTAAATTGTTTCTTCTCCAGCACAACAACATAATATTTGTTAGAAACTGTATTTTCACTAGCTGAAAAATTTAGACATCATGTCGTCCCAACCTCAACCTTTGTCTCACACTAATGACCTTATCTAACTTCAAATTCAATTTGACTTCTTGTCTTGCTCTGCAACGTGTTTGGCGATGTCGATTACATGTGAATCATTACATCCTTGATTGGGTTCTAAACACTCGCAATAATTTGATTTTTTACACCTATAATAGTAGTCATTAGAGCAACAAAGAGAAGAAAGACATATTGAAATTTCATGATGTTCAAAATGTTATTGTTCTATTTCTAAGCTTTTCAAATTCTGTTGGTGTGAATTATCCTTTACAGAATTGGATCTTATTTATATTGTACATGAATTACTCAAATGTGATGTCATATAGTAATATCATAAATAAAAATAGATTTTTCTTAATAATTAAGTTTTCTAAATAAATGTGATTAAAACTTTTTACATATTTTTTATCTCTAAATATTAATTTCAAATTACAAACATTTATAAAAAAACAGAAGAATCATATTTTACTATATAATATTGGTTTAATTTTTTTAATATATAATCAAATATGAAGCACAATACTTTAATAATTAAATTTCCTTACTTTTTGTATTAGTGTCGTTTATCCTTATCACATTAGATTTTTATTTAAATTATACACAAGTTACGCAAAGCTGAAAATTTAAGAAAATCAAATTCGTATTTTTCTTAATAATTAAGTCTTTTAAATTAATATTATATGACTTTTTAATATTTTTTTTATCATTTTTTATTAATTTCAAATTCAAAGCATTTATATGACACACAAACGTGTTATATTATATTATATTATTTTGGTTAAAAAATCAATTTATATTTTATATTTAAAAATATGATGCATGATACATTAAAAATATATTTTCTTATGACATGAAAAATTATTTGTAACATAAAAATGTTGGTGCTGGGTCTTGAACTCATGACACCAGACGCTGCCTATAATCACGGTTGGAATTTTAATCGTGATTAAAAGTATTTTAATAAAATGCATGCACATAATATCACATATTACTACGACGATTAGAAAATTATTGTTACTTTGCCGTTGTTGTTAGCGCGTTTTGTAGTAGTGTATATAAAAATCTTATGAAATTTCCATAAGATCATAAGCACAATATAATTCATCAAAATTTTATATAAGTTTAAATTGATATTCCATTATAATATGCAAAACATTATTTATTATTGATACAATTATAATAATTTTATATAAAAAAGATGCCGTGAGACCTTAGAATCAAGAATATTTAATAATTTAACCTAGAAGAGGGACAAAAGAAATGAGGTTCCTAAATTGTTTCTTCTCCAGCACAACAATATTATATTTGTTAGCAACTGTAATGCCACTAGCTGAAATATTTAGACAGTATGTCGTCCCAACATCAACCTTTGTTTCACCACTAATGACCTTTTCTAACTTCAAATTCACTTTGGCTCTATTGTCTGTCTCTGTAACAGCGTATTTGGCGATGTCAATTACATGTGGATCATTTACATCCTTGATTGGGTTCCAAACACTCGCAATTACTTGATTTTTTTACATCAATAGAAGAAATCATTAGAACAACAAAGAGAAGAAAGACATATTGAAATTTCATGATGCTCGAAATGTAATTGTTCTATTTCTAAGCTTTTCAAATTGTGTTGGTGTGAACTATCCTTTGCAGAATTTGATTGTATTTATATTGCACATGAATTACTCAAATGTGATGTCATATAATAATATCATAAATAAAAGTAAAATTTTCTTAATAATTAAGTTTTCTAAATAAAAAATCATTTAACTTTTTTTACATAATTTTATTTCTTATTATTAATTTCAAATTCCAAACATTTATAGAAAAGACAAAAGGGTCATATTTTATTATATAACACTGATTTAAATTTTATTTTTTTAATATAGTCAAATATGAATCATAATACTTTAATAATTAAGTTTTCTTACTTTTTGTGTTAGTGTGGCTTATCCTTATCATATTAGATTCTTATTTAAATTATACACATGTTACGCGAAGCTGACAACATTTAAAAAATTTAATTAATATTTTTTAAATAATTAAGTCTTTTAAATTAATATCATATAACTTTTTAATATATTTTTTTAATCATTTTTTATTAATTTCAATTTCAAAGCATTTACATGACAAACAAACGGGTTATATTATATTATATTATATTGGTTAAAAAATTAATTTATATTTTATATTTAAAAATATGACGCATGATACACTAAAATTAAATTTTCTTTATGAATCGGAAACCATTTTGTGGTGTTTCAAATTATGTATTTGATGGTGGACGATCATTCAAGATCTAATTCTCACACACACATATATAACAACGACTACGACAATTGTTTTAAGTTGTTTCACTACGGATTGACAAAATACTATTCACTATGATTATAAAAAATAATAGTTTCTAGAAAACTCAAAAGAGAGATTAATTGCCTATAAGATAAGAATCTCATCATGTTAAACCTTATTTATAGTATAGAGAAGAAATTTATAATTATAGAAAGAATATCATTTAAAAACCATTAAAGAGTCTAGATACACGTAATTAAATTTGGCCAGTGTAATTTTAGTCAACACTACTAATAAATTATATTTAAATTAGTAATTAATTTAACTATTAAATTATTAATAATTTTGAAGATAATCCTTTGACTGGATTTCATGACGTGTATCGAGCCACATTAATGGTTTTCAAATGACATTCATTTTATAAGTTTATAACAACAATAATAATAAGAACTTAATTTTAAAACTTGTAAGATTTAAAAAATGAATACTATGAGCATTTTTTGGCTTTCTTAATTAAGTATATATGGTGATTGACAAATTTTGAAGATTTGATTCTCACACTTATTAAGGAGAGTACGACCATTATTTTGGATTATTTCTCTATGGATAGCCCACAAATTATTCACCATGTTCATTAAAATTAATAGTTTGAAGAGAACTAAGAAGAGATTAATTGACTATAAGATAAAAGTTTAATCACTGTATCCTTATTTATAGTATAAAAAACTCTAATTATACAAAGAAAATCATTTGAGAACCAACGTGACACGATAAAAATTACTAAATTTGATTGGTGTGATTATATTCAAAATTATTAACAATTTAATTGATTTGTTATAATTTTAAAGATTAACTCTTCACAAGATTAGTGATGTGCATCGAACCACTTTCAAGGTTCTAAAATGACTTTTCTTGTATATATAATGTTACAATAATTCACTCTTAACCATATACTAACACTTCAAGCATATAATAACAATAACTAAATAATAATAATAGTAATATAATAATAATAATAATAATAATAATAGTAATATACCTTAATTGTTATTGTTGAGTCTTCTAAAACCATTTTGTGGTGTTCTGAAATATGTATTTGATGATGGACGACTGTCGTACCTAAAAAAAATACGATCCTCGCGATGGACGCGAAAAAAAACAACAGAGTCGCCACCTAATTCTATTTATTCTAACAAAAGAAAATAGATATATAGATACAACCTAAATGAGATAAGAAATTGTCAACGAAACCATTAATCTAAGTTCTGGAGTCGGTTACGCAAGAGGAAGGTATTAGCACCACTCACGTCCGTTGTACTCAACGGGAACCTCTTAGTTTAACTATGCGATTGAATGTTGATTTATGCTATTGTCTTCTTAAAGGTAAATGTTTGCTAAGATCGTTTGCTTTAAGGGAAATGAATACTTATTAATTATTGTTATTGTTATAGAGAACATATCAAAATTATTTATTAGTGTGCTCGCGAAGGATTAAAATCCTCGTGCCTACGTATTCCCTGGTGCAATGGAAAAGTCAGAGCTTCGTAGTTCGTGCAACTACAGTTTGTTGGTGTTTTTTTAATGAACGATTATTCAAACCACTCTCTAACTGCTAAGCCTTGGCTTGTCTACTTGCAATAAGAGGCTGAAGTGCTAGCTTGTTTGCGAGATAGAAAAAGTTTAAACAATGTTCGTTTAGAGAAAAGGTTTGATCTTGTTTAGTATTTTAAGAACGAAAGGGCGAATGAATCACGTCCCATGGGGCGAGCCTCAGGAATGATTCATTCAAGAATTCGTGGAATGCTAGACTCAAGAACTCAGTTCTTTCGTTATTTGATATGTAAAATTAAATGTCTTGAAAGACGAAAGGACGAATGAGCCACATCCCGTGGGGCGAGCCTCAGAAGTGTTTCATTCAAGAATTCGTGGAATTCTAGACTCCAGAACTCAGTTCTTTCGCTATTTGATTATAAGAGATTTGATAAAAACATATTTGTTTTGTATTGTGACGCGTAAAGTCGTGCAGATGGCGATCATAAAAATGACTGACTTACGTGTGTGCGAAATGTATACGTGTTTACTTGGCGTTGGACCGAGAAACTAAATTATATTTTGAAAACGATTATTCTTAGTGATCACATTCGTTTTACTTGACAAATTATGGTAGAAATGCGATAAACAAGTCAATACAAATCCTTACGAGGCATATAATCAAGAGGTAATCAAACTAGTCAAGAATCAGGCTCATTGTACTTTAAACATTCAATCATAATATGCAAGTTTTTTTTATTATAAAAAAATGATGAATTTCAAGTCGAATATTACACCTAAAATGCGATTTTGATTACTTGGATAAGTCAGTAAATAATTTAAATATGAGGAATCACTTAATTTATTGAATAATAGAAATAAGTTTTGAAAAGGCATAATATTTTTTAGTCAAACTAATTAAAAAAACTAATTAATGAAATAACATGATTTTATTAGATGTCACTTGGGTGGATTATCGGAACTCAAGCCTAACCCGTGACCATGCATGAAGACCAAAACTACAAACCTAAATGCTGCCTCAATCCATTAATTTGTAATGTTGAGAAAAGGAATAGTAGCAAATTAACCAATTACATCGAGGTGGCGGTCTTGGATAGATGACCAAAAGCCACGATGCCTCGGGACTTGGTTGACATATGGATATTAAAAAAGAAAATTAAAAAATGACGGTTGGCATTTGATGACTGTTTCAGGATTAAGTTTATATCTTCAGTTTTTTTGTTTGGTATTGATGTTAAGTCTTTTTCAAATGCAGGTTTTTGGTTTATGGAGTGGAGAGTTTTCCATTCTAGTATAAGGAGATACAAATGCTTTTTGTTGTCGGCATGCAAAATCATCAATTCCATGTTTGTTGTGAAGTGGTGGAGAGAGGAATATCAATCTGCAACTCTGCTTTGCAGCAGGTTTACTATGCTTTTCCATTTTTGTCTGTATTTTCTCTTTAAAAAAATTGTCTGCTAATGTATTGATGTGGTGGTCCCTGCTGTCTTGTGTTGTACTGACTTTTGAATCCTTTGGTTTGAAATGAACTAGATAAGTTGAATTCAGATTATGTCATCACATGTTTGAAATAAACCTTGTTGTGTTTTTTTTGCTAAACATTTGTCTGCTAATAGAAATGTGGTCATTGTTGTTTTTTTTGTTCTATGTATCTTGGAGTGTGACCTTTGCGTGGCAGGATTTTGATGCCCTGATCCCCTTTATGATAATGAATGAATTCTGCTCATGATTGCTTGTTAAACTTGCTTACATCTTGTGGTATAAACCATTAGATGCGTTTTGTGACACATGTCCTTGTTACTCCAACCTTATTTTAGGTGAAGATTGGAAATACAAAGGTGTACATGATGGATAAAACAACATTCGCGACCCTTCACTAAATCTGTTTGTATTGATTGACTGGGAGGAACATTTCTTGCAGCTTCATGATGATGAAGTAATGGTGCCGAGATGGTAGCATGTAGGACTTGTACTTTTTTTTCTCAATTCGAACTCCATAGGATGCTAGGTGCAAAACAGTAGCAAGAAACACACATCATTAGTTTTTTTTTGAAAAACCTCGTGTAATCTCAATTGAGATCCTACTGTTCCTTAATGGTTTTGTAATATTTCTAATGTAACTTTATGGATTTAGGCATGATTGAATGTATGTGATTGGAAATGCTAAATTTGAATGGAATTTTGGATTTTGACAAGAATAATATTTAAATTTGAAATCTGGAATATGCATAGGATTTGGAAAGAAATTTGAAATAGAAATTTGGCATATGAATCTTGAATCTTGACATTGAAACTTAGAAGTGAATTTGGGAGCATTTGACATGAGTTGGAACTTTACACATAGAAAAGAAAAATTTGAAGTTGTTGACTTGGAATTGGAATTTTGAATGGAAACTTGGAATAGAATATTAACTTAGAATATGAATTTGATACTTGAATTGAATGGAAATTTGAAAAAATGAATTGAAAATAAAATTGGACTTGAAAATTGACAATCGAAATTTGGAATATAAACTTGAAACTTGAATAGGAACTTGAAGTATAATTTTGTTTTTTTTTTAGAATCGACAAGAACAAATACAAACAAACTTCAGTTGAAAACAAAAGATTCTCATCACAATGAACCAAAGATTCAGAGTCAACTTCGGGATTCATTTTTCCTTCCAAACCAAGTAACAAAAGAAACTTGCTTCACAAGAAATCATTTAAACTTCAAACCGACAATTCTCACTGAGGCACCACACCAAATAAAACCCAAGTGACTTGAGGTCTTGAACACATCCATGGTCCAACTTTGGAAACCCTAAATTCAACCAATGAGATCAATTCACCAATCTAAGCTTCCAAGCATAAAACCCTAGTTTCTTGAACCAAACGACCAAATCTCCAATACTAGTTACAAAACCAGCAGATCTTTCCAGACACCTTCTCTTATAAGTACAACATGATTAATATGCGCAATGGTATGCAAATGATGAGATGAATGAATATTAGAGGTAAAATTTGGGGTGTGACAACGACCATTCAAAATCTAATTCTCATACACATAACAACGACTACGACAATTGTTTTAAGTTACTTCACTACGAATAGGCAAAATACTATTCACTATGATTACAAACATTTATATAAAAAACAAAAGAGTCATATTTTACTATATAATATTGGTTTAATTTTTTTTATATACTCAAATTTGGAGCATAATACTTTAATAATTAAGTTTCCTTACATTTTGTATTAGTGTGGCTTATCCTTATCACATTAGATTTTTATTTAAATTATACACAAGTTATGCAAAGCTGACAAAATTTTAAAAAATTAAATTCGTATTTTTCTTAATAATTAAGTCTTCTAAATTAATATTATATAACTTTTTAATATTTTATTATCATTTTTTATTAATTTCAAATTCAAAGCATTTATATGACACACAAACGGGTTATATTATATTATAATATTTTGGTTAAAAAATTATTTTATATTTTATATTTGAAAATATGATGCATGATACATTAAAAATATATTTTCTTATGACATGAAAAATTATTTGTAACATAAAAATGTTGGTGTTGGGACTTGAACTCATGACACCAGACGCTACATATAATCACGATTGGAATTTTAACCGTGATTAAAAGTATTTTAATAAAATGCACGCACATAAATATCACATATTAATACGACGAATAGGAAATTGTTGTTACTTTGGCGTTGTTGTTTGTGCATTTTGTAGTAGTATATATAAAACTCTTATGAAATTTCCATAAGATCATAAGCACAATATAATTCAACAAAATTTTATATAAGTTTAAATTGACATTCCATTATAATATGCAAAATATTATTTATTATTGATACAATGATAATAATTTTACATCAAAATGATGCTGTGAGGCCTTAAAATCGGGAATATTTAATAATTTAACATGTAAGAGGGACAAAAGAAGTGAGGTTCCTAAATTGTTTCTTCTCCAGCACAACAACATTATATTTGTTTCTAGAAATTGTATTGTCACTGGCTGAAATATTTAGACAGTATGTCGTCCCAACCTCAACCTTTGTCTCACCACTAATGACCTTATCTAACTTTAAATTCAATTTGGCTCTCTTGTCTTGCTCTGTAACAGCGTATTTGGCAATGTCGATTACATGTGGATCATTTACATCATTGATTGGGTCCCAAACACTCGCAATGACTTGATTTTTTACACCTATAGTAGAAATCATTAGAGTAACAAAGAGAAGAAAGACGTATTGAAATTTCATGATGCTCGAAATGTAATTGTTCTATTTCTAAGCTTTTCAAATTGTGTTGGTGTGAATTATCCTTTGCAGAATTGTGTCTAATTTATATTGCAAATGAATTACTCAAATGTGACGTCATATAGTAATATCATAAATAAAAATGAGTTTTTCTTAATAATTAAGTTTTCTAAATAAATATCATTTAAATATTTTACATATTTTTTATCTCTTATTATTAATTTTAAATTCCAAACATTTATAATAAAAAAGAAGAAGACAAAAGAGTCATATTTTACTATATAATAATGGTTTAAATTTTAATTTTTTTATATAATCAAATATAAATCATAATACTTTAATGATTAAGTTTCCTTACTTTTTGTGTTAGTGTGGCTTATCCTTATCACATTAGATTCTTATTTAAATTATATATATATATATATATATATATATATATATATATATATATATATATATATATATATATATATATATATATATATATATATATATATATATATATATATATATATATATTTGAAATTAGCTATTAATTTTAAAATGAACAATAATTATATAAATTCAATTGTATTAAAATACAAATAAAAAAAAATGGTTGTGAGATGAAAAAAATTTAATATTTGATAATAATAATTTTATCTTTCAAATTAAAATAATAATCAATTAAAATAAAATATGTATTGTGATTATGGTGACCCGTGAAAAAGAAATAATATTTGATACAATATAAAATGTATTTATATACATATGTAAATTTGAAATGAGTTATTTAATTGTAAATTGAAAAATAATTATACAATTTCAATTGTATTAAATAATCATGCAAAAAGAAAAAAAATTACTCGGAAAGTAAAGACAAGAAAGAAAATTTTGATGCAATGATGACCCATGAAATAAAAAAAATTCATGCGATGTAAAATGTATTTAGATACAAATACAAAATTTTAAATAATATACTTAATTATAAAATAAAAAATAATCATATAAATTAAATTGTATTAAATAATTATATAAAAAGAAAAAAAGAATAATGAGATGGAAAAAAAATTAATATTTAAAAATAAGAATTTTGTCTCTCAAATTAAGATAAATATTTATTAAAATAAAATATATATTATGTTGATAGTGACCCGTGAGACAAATAAAATTTTTATTTTATCAAAATTAAAAAATAGATTAATAGTATTTTTAGTGATAATAAATAAATAGAGAAAAAAAATGAAAATGAAAAAGTGTGGGAAAAAATATGAGAGTGATTTGAAATTTGAATTAAGAGGGAGAATGAATGTATGTAATATTTGAATGAAGATTTGAATTTGAAATTTGAATGAAGAGAGAGAGAGAGAGAGAGAGAGAGAGAGAGAGAGAGAGAGAATATGTATATGACATGTGTCATACATAGAAGGGTTTCAGGATGTTTTAATTATAACATTTGTTAATTACTATTTTGTCCATAATGTAGTGTAAAAATATTTTGGTGAAAGAGCATGATCTGACCTGACCAGAAGGACCTTCCAGCAATTGAGTGAAGACAGCAAGTGGATGGAATGAAGGGGATGTACATGCAAGGCGCTCCGATGGCAAAGTCAATAGAGGTACAATAAAATCGATAAGTAGAAGAGTAGAATCAAAATACTTGACCCTTTAGTGAAAAAGACTATTTATAGAGAGCCCCTAGCGTTGGGCCAAGATCCTTCTTTGGGCTGGATCAGCTAGGCCCAAGGAAGAACTGTCAAGGAACGCGTGATAAGCGTAAAGACCTAGCTAAGTGGTATGGTCCTTGGTCCAACTGCCCATATCTTTCAGAAGACAAAAGGGGGGACAGTTGGGTGACGTGGCAAGTGAACTGGCAGACACATTCTTTGCCCGTCCTGAGTGTGTGTCCGACACATAGGATGTTTGCCCGACCGTTAAGTGTCCCTGTCCGTCTAGCAGACGTGCTTGCCCGAGCGTATGGGCCTTTGCTCGACATATTGGGTCGTAGCCCAATATAGTCTGGAGGCCCAGCCCGGAACAGAAGCCCCTCAAGTCGAGTCTCTGAGCCGGAGCGATGAATTATAAAATAGCCGGACGTATGCGCGTTGAAGAAGGTGTTAGGCATATACCCGTGTCGAGCATGGTGTTAGTCAAACCGTTGCATGTGCTATTGAGGTTATCGGGCATGTGGCGTTCACAGAGGCCGAGGACGTTTCTTGTAGTCTGGGAGACTTGTAGTCGCTCGACGTCGTTCAGGATTCTTGTGGACTGACGTGTCTCAACATTAATGGTGCGTCGCTTCGTATCTCGTGCTAGCGCCGGCATAGGGTCTAGGTAATGATTACCTAGCGCGTCCGTCCACATGCCTTTTACTATATAAGGGGGTGATCCACTTCATTTGAACTTTTCGCTCTTACGTTTAATCAGAAGCACTAAGAATAACTCTCTCTCTCTGCCCGTCTCCGCCGTCTGCACCACCGTTTTCTGCCCGTGCGCAACCGTATTTTCCTCGTCTCCATTATGTCCGGTAACAACCTCAACTTCTCTGTTTTGTATACTTTTCGTTTGGTAAGTAGGAAAATGCTTGATATGTCTGAGTAGAGTACGCAAATTTTCGTGTATAGTAGGTAGATCTGTGTTTAGGGTTAGTTTTTAGGTTTTGGGTATGAATGTCCCGAGCAGGATTAGCAACCCGCGGGTGCAAAATTCATATGTGTATGAATATCTCAGGCAAAACTAGCATACCACGAGCGTAAAATTCATATACGTATGAATATACCGGGCAAGATTAGCATGTCAGCGTAAAGTTCATATACATATGAATTTGTAGGGTAGGGTTTTCATATGCTCGTCGACATCCAATGCGTTCACCGAGCAAAATCTCTTGTCTTTCTAGGGATTTTGTACGTGCTCGAACGCATGCGAGGGTTGTCCCTTCGTTGGTCTAGTGTAGTCCAGTGAGGTTCCGGGCGTTTTAGCCTTTCGCCCTTTCACTTGACTTGCGGTGGAAGGGTGGATTTGATGCGATGTCGAATTCACTTTTCCTGTCTGTGTTTCAGGTATGGCCGAGCATCGGCATGTCGAGGATGGAGATGCTGAACATAAACAGGTCGACGAAGGAGAGGTCGGGCATCAGCAAGTCGACGAAAGGGACGCCGAGGAGGACAACGAGCATGTCTCCTGGTCTGGGCGCAATGACCTGTCGTGGGTCGCAGATGAACCGTTGGAAGAAGAGTCATATTTTGCCGACGAGACGACCGCCGCATACGTCGTGGTGGAGGACATCAGCCCCGGAGATCCTGCAAACTGGGAATGTCTTGCTCCTCGGGAGGCGGACCGGATATGCTATCGTTTACCGGGGAAACAATTCGCTATATATGAATTTTCCTTCCGAGAGGAGAGGGTTAGGCTTCCCTTCAACGATTTTCAGATGGGGGTTTTTAGGTGGCTTAGACTGGCGCCCTCGCAACTGCATCCAAACGCCATCGCTTTTGTCCGGGCGTTCGAGCTAGTTTGTCGTTTCCTTGGCGTTGGGTGTACTTTGCCCCTCTTCTTCCATATATTCCACCTGTAATGGTCTGGTGCCCGAGGACGTCACAATTAGGTGTCTCTGAAGCAGCCAGTGAGATTATTCAAGACCTATGTCGATTCTGCCCGACACTTTAAGGGGCGATGGTATACGGTGAAGCCGATCACCCGTTTTGCTCTGAACTCCCTTTACTACTACAAGCGGAACGCCGATGGTGAGGAGAAACTTATGTCGAGGATCCCCTTGAGATGGCAGCCCGACCATTTCAACCTGTTGACTTGCCACTACCGGGTCAAATTCTCGAGCATGGGGGTCGAGGATAGACTGGCTTACAAAAGACTGGTGGAGTACGTGCAGAGTTTTAACCTGGCGTTCTGGGTGGATCGACAAAACAACCCCCACGTTGATGAGGCCGGGATGCCAATTTATGAAACCCGCCTCATAAATACCAGGGATCTGCTCGCGTGCGATATGGACGAGGATGCCGTGGAGTTATTGCGTAGGTCTTTTCGATTTGTTTTCTTTTCTCGGCCTTGTGCCCATTCAAATAATCTTTTTCTGTTTTTGT
Source organism: Lathyrus aphaca (assembly GCA_963966055.1). Classification (NCBI taxonomy): domain Eukaryota; kingdom Viridiplantae; phylum Streptophyta; class Magnoliopsida; order Fabales; family Fabaceae; genus Lathyrus; species Lathyrus aphaca. The sequence goes on along the minus strand of OZ014523.1, from coordinate 55,696,907 downwards.
TTTGTAGGAACTATGCCCGCCCATCGTGAACGAGTTTTAAAGCTGGCGAACCAGGCCGGGGCTCTGGGCAAGGTCCCCAAGAAGAAAAAGAAAATGGCGCCTCGTGTTTAGAAGGTGGCTACGGAGCTCGGGGTGGGCAACTCGGGTACTGCTAGCCCGGTGACCAACTCCCCTCAGCCCGTTCAACAAACTTCCCCGATCCAAATACAGGATAGTCCTCCTCCTTCCACCTCTCCTTTGCCTAAGTGGAAGCGTCTGGACGGGGCTCTTGCCCGGTCTGCTGCTGTGGGGGGAAATGAGTCTGGTGCCCCTGAGAGTTATCTGCTGCCTCCTTGCTACCTGGAGCAGGAGTTATTTAAGGCTGAAGGTTCCGTCGTGGTGGTGGCGCCCGAGGCGAGGGCCATTCTGAATCAGGACGCAAATGTTAGGCGAAAAGACCTGGCTGGGGACTTGGCCGCCTTCATCCGGGTGATGGAGACTGCCATGGTCATGTCCGAGACTGCTGTTTCTACAACTTCTTTGGAGGATTCCTTCTTGGCTGCCTGGACTGAGAAGGATAAATTGTCCAAGGATTTATCTGACTACAAAGAGGAGCACAAGTTGCAGGCGGGGCTGAAGTCAAAGTTGGAAGAACTGAAGCTTGAGCGGGACACTCCGAAGGCCGAAAAACAGAGTTTGGAGGATCAAGCTGTGGAGCATAAGAAGGTGGCTGAAGAAAATGTGCAGCTCCATGCCCGAGTTGCTATGCTCGAGGGTTAATCCGCCCTTGGGACGACGAGATTGAGGATGAGCTTTCCCTTCGCACCCGGAGCGAGTTGGTTGGTCACATCCGCGAACTCAATAAAGAATTGGTTGTGATGTTCAATAATGGGTTCGACAACGCCACCGAGCAGATCAAGGTATTGAACCCGGGGCTTGTGACGGAGGGGTCAGCCTATAACTACTGTGTGGCCGACGGGGAGATTGTGTGCCCCTTTGAAGCTGAAGAGGAGCTGGAGGAAGAGGAGAATGATTGCCGTGAAGAGTAACTCCGGACGGATTCTTCAGGATTTTTATTTTTTCTGTTTAGTCTTTTTGTTGGGCCTGCGTGCCTTTGTTTATATAATGGCCTTTGTGCCCGTTTGTTTGTAATGGCCTTTTGTGCCTGTATGGATACTGGCTTTCGGGCTCCTTTTGTATTACAAAAGGAGCCCGAAGGCCAGTATCCAAATAGGCACAAAAGACCATTACAAACAAACGGGCACAAAGGCCATTATTTTTGAATTGTTTTTGCTCGACCTCACTGGGCTCGTCGGTTTGGGGAACCAACGAGGTGGAGAGCTTTGTGCTCGCCCTGAATCGAGGTAGGGTTTGCGATCGAAAAACTCTGACCTCGGGGCTTGGGCTTTCCCATGGCGAGCTAGGTGCCCTGTCAACGTGGTACTCCAACACTGGGGCTCGTTTGAGGTGTCCAGCGTCGGGGAGGGTTGTGTTCGCCTCTGAGGGGCGTATATGCTCCCTTTTGTTTAGTGGTGAAGAGCGTGGTCGTACCTCCCATGTCTCCCCGGGGTGCGTTTAGCTATAGTGTTGTCTAAGTTTTTCTGCGTTCCATGGTCGAGCGAGTTCTTCACCTTGTAGGTTTTCCAGATAATAGGCCCCATTGCCCGTCTTATCGCGGACGCGGTATTGGCCTTCCCAATTGGTGGCCAGTTTTCCCTCTCTTGGGTTTTTCTGGTTTCTTCTGAGGACCAGGCTGCCCACCTGGAACTCTCTTTTTATGACCTTTGCGTCGTGACGCAAAGCTATTTTTTGCTTGAGGGAGGTTTCCCTAAGGGCTGCCTCAGAGTGGATCTCGTCGACGAGATCCAGCTCGGCTCGAAGTGCCTCGTCGTTCATCTCCTCGTCGAGGGGTGCTTCTACGCGTCTCTTCGGCTCTCGAATTTCCACCGGAATTACCGCTTTGGTACCGTACGTTAGTCTGAACGGAGTCTCTCCGGTCGTGGAGTGTGGCGTTGTGCGGTATTCCCAAAGGACGTTGTGTAGTTCCTCGACCCATGCCCTATTTGCCTCGTCGAGTCTTCATTTCAGTCCGCGCATGATTACCCTGTTGGCCGCCGCAGCCTGTCCGTTGGTTTGAGGGTGCTCGACAGACATGAAGTGTTGTTTGGTGCCCAGGTTAGCGACGAAGTCCTGAAATCTTCCGTTTGTGAATTGCGTTCCGTTGTCGGTGATGAGGACTTGGGGTATGCCAAAATGTGCGAGGATGTTTCATTTGAAAAATCGAATGATGTTCTGTGCCGTTATTTTGGCCAGGGCTTCTGCTTCGATCCACTTGGTGAAGTAGTCTACCCCTACAATGAGGTATTTGTTTTGGTAAGAGCCGATCACAAATGGGCCGAGGATGTCCATGCCCCACCAGGCGAAGGGCCAGGGGGAGGGGAGCGTCTTTAGATCGTTGGGAGGCGCGAGATGCATGTCGGCGTGTCGTTGGCATTTGTCGCATTTTTTTGACGTGCTCTTTGGAGTCGAGCTGCATGGTCGGCCAATAATACCCTGCTCGCAGGGCCTTGCGAGCCAGTGACCTTCCGCCGGGATGCTGGGTGTTGATTCCTCGATGTATTTCCCCTAATATATCGGGGAATTTTTCCTCCTCGACGCATTTGAGTAACGGGATGGAGATTCCCCTTCGGTAGAGTTTTCCCTCGAGGATGACGTAAGAGCATGCCCTCCTCTTGTCGCGGCTGCCTCCTTGGGGTCCGCGGGGATTTCGTCTTTCGTGAGATAGTTGTAGATGGGTGTCATCCAGCAATGATCGTCCCCGGTCACGTTTACCTCGAGCGGGGGTGGTAGCCTTTTTGTACTTGGTCGAGGAAGGATTTATTGGATTACTGATTTGTTTCCGCCTTTTTTCCTCGTGCTCGCTAGTTTTGACAGGACGTCCGCCCGCGTGTTGTGTTCGCGCGACACGTGTTGGACCTCCCACTTCTCAAATTTTTCGAGCCTTTCTGTTACCAATGCTAAGTATTCGATGAGGTTGTCATTCTTGGCTTGGTATTCTCCCCGTACCTACGATGCTACGAGTTGGGAGTCTGTCGATATCTTCATTTCCTTTGCCCATAGGTCTTCGGCTAATCTTAGACCTGCGAGGAAAGCTTCGTACTCAACTTGGTTGTTGGAAGTCGAGAAGGCTAATGCCAATGAAACCTCGATCAGGATTCCGTCCTCGTTCTCAAGGATGATTCCTGCACCGCTTCCCGTCGGGCTAGAGGCACCGTCGATGAAGATCATCCATTTGCGGGCGCCGTCCGCTGGGTTCGGGCTGTGCGTCATTTCTGCGACGAAGTCAGCCAGGGCCTGAGCTTTCAGAGCGTTCCTGTTCTTGTATTGGATGTCGAATTCAGAGAGTTCCAGCGACCATTTCAGCATTCGGCCGACCATATCTGGTCGACCGAGGAGCTGTTTTATCGGTTGATCGGTTCTCACTTTGATCGTATGGGCGAGGAAGTAGTGACGTAGTCTCCTCGCGATGTTTATGAGGGCTAACGCGACCTTTTCGATTTGTTGGTATCTGAGATCGGGGCCTTGGAGTGCCTTGCTCGTGAAGTATATGGGTTTTTTCCCCTCGTCGGTTTCTCTGATGAGAGCGACGTTGATGGCCTCGGTTACCACAGACATATATAGGTACAAGGTTTCCCTTTCTAGTGGTCGGGACAAGACCGGGGGTTCGGAGAGTGCTTTCTTTAGATGGATCAGCGCCCGTTCGCATTCGTCGGTCCATTCGAAGGTGGCTTCTTTTAGAAGGAGTTTGGAGAAAGGTAAGGCGTGCTGGGCGGATTTGGCGACGAAGCGGGAGAGTGAGGCGAGCACCCCGTTGAGGGATTGAATGGATTTTTTCGACTTCGGGGGCGGGAATTCCAAGAACGCCCGACATTTGTCGGGGTTGGCCTCGATCCCTCGCTTGGTGAGATATAAGCCTAGGAATTTTCCTGCCCGGACACCGAACGTGCACTTCTCAGGGTTAAACCTCATTTTGCATTGCCTTGCCTGATCGAAAACCTTGCGGAGGTGTCGCGCGTAGTCGGTCTCCTCGTGTGATTTGACGATCATGTCGTCCATGTATACTTCGAGCATGTCCCCGATTTCTCCTTGGAAGACTTTGTTCATCATGCGTTGGTATGTGGCCCCGACATTCTTTAGCCCAAAGGGCATTATGTTGTAATAGTAATTGCCCGTCGGGGTCATGAACGCCGTGTGTATCTTGTCCGTGTCTGACATAGGGATTTGGTTATATCCACTATATGCGTCCATGAAGGACAAAAGTTTGAAACCTGCAGAGTTGTTGACCAGTTTATCTATGTTAGGGAGAGGAAAAGCATCTTTGGACAAACCCTATTAAGATCGGTATAATCAACACACATACGCCATTTTCCATTATTTTTCTTAACGAAGACTACATTAGAGAGCCAGGTTGTGTACTCGGCTTCAGAAATAAAATTTGCCTCTAAGAGATCTTTTACAGCTCGCTCGGCAACCTCCGCTTTCTCGGGAGACTGTTTGCGCCTACGATGTGCTACGGGCTTAACCGTCCAATCTAAAGCTAACTGGTGACAGGCGACCTCAGGATCGAGGTCGGGCATCTCCGCGGTGTTCCATGCGAAGAGATCAGCATTCTCCTTGAGACAGGTCGCGAGTTGCTTCCTTGTTTCGGCGGGCAGGCCCGTACCTATCTTCACTGCTCTGTCGGGGTCGTCGCCCAGTGGGATGAGCTCGAACTCTCCGTCCGGGACCGGGCGGAATGGGTGAGTGGGAGCTTGCCACTCGACGAGTCCCTGTTCTTCAGCTTCGTCCTCGCCGATGCGACAATCGAGGTCGATGGAATTGATTCCCTGGGGGGGAGGCTCTTCAACTCTGGGCTTCTTGTTGTTTTTGGTGTTGATTGTGGCTTGTCCTTTTACTGCAGCATCATAACACCTTCGCACGGCCTCGATGTCGCCGTGAATTGTGACCACGTGTCCCAGTTTGGTGTAGTATTTCATCTTCAGGTGAACGATGGACGGGACCACCGTTAATTCATTCAAGGTCGGGCGACCGAGGATGCAGTTGTAGAGGGAGGGGTACTCTATGACCAGGAACTAGATCTTGACTTCTCTGGCCGTTTCTTATTCTCCGAAGGTGTTGAGGAGCTCGACGTAACCCCACAACTTTGTCATGTCTCCGTTGAACCCTTGGAGGTCGGATCCGACGTAGGGGGATAGATTGGTCTTGTCCAACTTTAGGGTTTTGAATAGGTGGGCGTACATGATGTCCACCGAACTGCCTTGGTCGACCAGGATGCGTCGTACGTCGAAGTGTGCCATCTTGGCTCTTATCAATAGTGGGATGCCCGGGTTGGGGGAACCGCCCAGAAGCTCTTCTAGGAAAAAGGATATCGGATTGGACTTGCCTGGGTACATATGATTTCCACACAATTATTCACATACTAAAAATATCTATTTATATACATTACAACGTAACTGCTTTCGACGGTTTCTTCCTAAAACTATCCTAAGATGGTGACACTTGTCCCACTACTTGTTGGAGAAGCTTCATCTTGTGCCACTTGTCTCTATATTGAAATTGAAGATCACCCATTTTCCCCTCCACGTTTGAACGTGTGAAGACCTTTGATAACTGCCATGTCTGTCGAACATGTCTTTGGTCGAATACTCTCAACACTTAGAAATTAATTCAAACTTAGAATTTCACTAAGTATGGAAACAGTAGGTGGGGTCCCTTCGTCTCTCATTGATGGGGCGAAGACGCAATATGTGTCTAGCGGTATCTTAACTGCAAGCGCACAACCTATCGAAATAATATAAAAGATTGTCGATCCCACAGGGACTTTATAATCACTTAGTGCTAGAGGGTTTACTAGTTTAGCTAAGGTGGATGGTTGTCACGATTTGGTTTTAAGGATTAGAACGAGAGTTAAATTTAGTTTAATAAAATAATGTGAAGGCGGTCGGTATGTAATTATGTTAACCTAGGCGGGTCAATCTAACCTAAGCTTATAAGGATGGTTCACTTAATATATTCTGTAGAGGTTATCAGTTTAAATATCTTTAACTCACACTCTCGTGGTCTTATCTCAGATCTTACTCCTAAAGCCCTATGCCTGCACTCGCTAGCCCATAAGTGTTTAGAAGATAATTTTTGGAAACTTAATAAGTCTAATTCATTTTAAAGCGCTCTCGCTGTATTTAAATTAAATGCCTAACTTTAGCTATCTGGTTAAAATCTCACACTCTCGTGGTCTCGACCTAACCTATTACACTTTCCTTACTCTCGTAACAAAAAGATTAATTTTTATAATAAAAAGTCACAGCCATAATTTTAAGTTCTTAATTGTTTAAGCCTAGATTCGATTTTACCGATTTAGTGTATTTTAATTACATACCGCCTAATTTAATTAGCTACTCATATTTGTTGTACCAGACAGATGCAGAAACAGATGAACATAAATTAAAATATGCATTATAAAATAATAAAAATAAATTCTTAACATAAATAATTAAATTAATATAAATGCGAAATTATTAAAAACCTGAATAATAAAAATTGTAAAACTGCTTCTTCCACAGTCTGGCAAGCTCGGAGTGCGAACCGGAATCGAAAATAAAATTTAAACGAAATTCTGAAGGCTTGAAAGAAAATAAATAATAACAATTTCCTAATGTTGGAAATTGTTATTTGATTTGGTTGGGATATAGAAATTAAAACAAGAACAAGAGCAATTGCTGGAAAAATAATAAAATAGGGTGCAACAAAAATACGGCAGAGCTTCCGCGAGAAATGCTAAAATAATACTCTCTGTGTTCTACTTTGTAATAAAGCTATTTATAGAAAACATAATTTGGGCTTGGCAGTTGAAATCCATGCGTGGGCTTCGTTGTTGAAGAAAGAATCCAGGAGAAAATGTGTTACTGGGTCTGCGGAAGAATAGGAACTGTTTTGACTTCACGTTGCACGTTTCATGACCAATTCATTCCAAGTAAACCTATTTTCCCTTTGTCACGTTCGTGACAAAGGTGTCACGGGCATTTTCTTCATTTAAGGCGCGTCACGGTCGTGACAGCTTGGTGACGATCGTGACTGGTCCAGTTAGCGCGTCACGGTCGTGACAGCTTGGTGACGATCGTGACTGTTACAAATTATGCAGCATTTTGCAGAATTCCTTTCTTCTTCTTCTTTTCATGCTTGTTTTTGTTCATTCCACCTTTGGCTTATGATTTAGCTCTATAATTGTTATACCTGCAAAATGACATAGAAAACTCGAAGAATCGGGTGTTAATACGATAAATGTGCGATAAAACGGTATTGAAACATAGTAATAAAACGATACGATTTCTCGTTATCAAACTTCCCCAAACTTAAACCTTTGCTTGTCCTCAAGCAAATAGTCGGTTGAAAAATGATCGGACAAGTTTCCATCGACGCATACACATAACAAACCATACGAGGAATCGTTTTGCTAGTATAAACCGATACTAGAATAAAACACTAACGATACACTAATGACACAAGCAACAAGCTAAGTCGTCGACTTCCCGTTAAACGAAACATTCGGTAATTGCGTTACGATTCTACCTAGATTCTTTCGATCTTATTTCACCCGGTTTCATTCTAGCGCAATCACATTAAGCCCTTTGCCTTAGCACGCACGTAGTGGAGTAGCCGGTTAGTGACTTTGATCCTTTATAAGCACGGGGTCTGGTACACGAATGTGGCAACCCTATATATATTATCCGAATTGGAGGTTGTGGGGGATCGAGCCGTAGCACGCCCTACCAAGTTCAGAACCAGGTACCTCTGAACCAACCCGCAATGGACTCCTTCTCATATTTCACGTTTCTTATATGCGACCGTGTACTTTGGTGCAATTTCTTTTTATTGGCATCGAGATATGAAGGATCATCATAGATTAGGCATCAAACACTTATGTTCATCGGCTCCCCATGTGGTTTGTGTTCAGACGGTGCTGACTGCTAGTATAAACTACTAGGGGTTACTTTAGAACTGAAACTTAAGGTGTAGTCGTAGCAATTATCGGAACGGAATGCTTAAGTAGGAAGTCTAAGGTGTCAAGACTGTATTGATCTTCTTGGATCTTTCTCAGCTTCCTAACAATGACTTCATAGGTAAGTCGGGTAATGCGAAGATAAAATAAAAATTTTCGGTATGGCTAAATAAACGGGGAAAATTCAAAACTGAAGAAATAACACAAATATTACTTTGTTTAATTGAAATACGAAAGGGAAATACAATGGAAAATGCGGAAAGGGAAATGTATCTCTCCCACACTATATCAGACATTGTCCTCAATGTTGTGATATAATAGCGGGTAAAATACAATACAAACAACAGAAATGGAAAAACAAAAACATAAACATAAACTAAGGCTGCTGACGACCACAACCTCGGCTTCTGGTGCGAGAGTGTCTGGTCGGAGTCGCTTCAGGATAAGAACCGGTGGTGGTGAGAGCAGTGATATCAATACGCAAAGCCTCTAGCTCGCTAAAAATCTCTCCAAGCTTCTCATCTGTCGTCCTCTGGTTGCTGGCAACAGCTGAAAGTAGTGCATCATATTGCTCATTTTGCCTTCGCTCAAGTGCATCATTCATCTGATTCTGCTGATGAATGGCACGAAGGACGTCTTCAAGTGTGATGTCGGGTACAGGTGGCTCTCTGGTGGAGGACTCAGGGATGTCCTGTACTCGCTAAGCAGCATCATGGTATCCTGCATCTCGTCCACTGGTGCATCGGTCTGCTCATCAATAATCGAGACGTGGCCTGCAGCATCCGGTAAAGCAAATAGCCAGTTGGCTCGGTTCGACGGATCGATGCGGTCACGGCAAGGCAAGGTGATGTGATGATAAACGGTGCCTTGGATAACAGGGTTGAACCTGCCATCCTCTCTCTGAGATATCAAATGGGCGGACTTGCAATGGTTCTTTGTAAACAACTCTGTGGCTCTGCGAGGCAAATGAATAATCTGGTCACCAAGCTCCAGCTGAATAGCAAGGGTGGTGACAATCCCGTCTATGTAGAAGGAGGTTGCGCCTCGATGCGCTACAGACTGGATATGGGATAAAAGGAACGGGGCAGCATTGATGCGCTCCTCATTCAAAGCACAATGCAAGAACAAGAGCTCTTTGGAGTTCAGCTTGTGATTGCTCTCTCTCGCGAAAATAGTACTGCAGATGGTGCGATGGAAATACCGAATCGCCGGATTATGGATGCGGGTAGCATTCAGACTCTGAAAGGCAGTAGCACGGGTGTTGGTGATGTCGTGCCACAAGGTGAAAGCAGTTTCGCTGAAGTTGTCTGGCACGCGGAGATGAGCATCGTCACCGTGATCGAAACCTAACAGTTCGACGATCCTTGTTTGCGTGATTTCGAACTCTCGTCCGAGTATTCTGAACTTTGCAATGCCGGTGAGTTAACTTGATGAACCGGGAGGTGTAACATACTGAAACGAACTCAGAAATTCCAAGGTGAGGAGTTCGAATGTCGACTGTGGTTGACTACACAAGTGCCACAAACCAACATGCCTAAGCAGGAGCTTCACGCAGTTGAGCAGTCCTAACTCCCTCAAGCAGTCAATGTCGACATACCGAGTGGGTTGGATGCCACGGTTCTGAAACCTGATAAACTTTTGTCTTTGGGTTTCTCCTTGTTCACCATCTCTAAATTGGATGTTCTCCATTGCATGCAAGTACGAGAATGAGAGATGAGAGTTTTTGAGTTTTTGTGAGAAAATGAAAAATGTGAAGAATTTGGTTCGGATTATAATGAAATGAGTGAATGTGAGAGGTTTGGAATAAATGGAGAGGTTAATGAAATTGATTGAGGGTAATGGGAGGTTACGGGATAGTGAGGAGATAATGGGAGGTTTCTTATTTTTGTGAAAATGGAGGAGTGGGTTCTGCGAAGGTGAACGATTCTGTTTCTCAGAATTCGTATAACAGGGTGGTCACGGTCGTGAGGGATGTATGACGGTCGTGACGCGCTAAATAGCTCGTCACGATCGTGAGTGATGAGTGACGACCGTGATGGCTTTAAAACTTATAATTTTTTTTCACAGAATGCATTATCTCACTTCGTTCAATGCAATTTTTTTCTTTATCACTTCTCATTTAATTCTAACACAAACAATATATATATAATATTGGATCAACATATATTAGCAGCAAATTTCATCACACGAGAAATCATAAAATATTAATCAATTTAAATATAACAGTAAGTAATGGAAAGCATAGAAATTGATTAAAATAGAAAGTGGCAAAACTAGAAGTACTTTGCTTTTGATATAATGGAAGGAAAATTACATTAATAAAAATAAGGTACGAAAATGTTTGCAAAATGTTAAAACTAACTAGAAACAAAAACGAGAAGTAAAATAAATTAAATCACTACATCATTTTCAAAGTTGCTTCTTCAAATCTTCAAGTGCGGGGTTTAAATGGTAGAATTGTTCACATGTTATGTCAGTTAAACCTATAACATCCAATCGCATGCTTTTAACCTCATCCTTAACAACATTAATATCGGCTTGGTAAAATTCAAGAGTATTCATAATTTTCTTTAAGTTGTCAGCATATCCTACTTGATTTACTTCAGGGGTTTCAATCACTTCATCAGTGTGGTCAATGTCATGGTAACCAGGAGGTGTCTCAGGGTTACTTTCTACATCGGTCATTATGTCATCCCTTATCTTGTAAGATTGTGGTGTTTCAGGAGTGGATGGATAGTCAGGAGGGGTAAGCTCATAAAGCCAATTATCTTTATTATGAACACTGACTCTAGCATGGTTTGGTAATGTGAACAGGGTTACTACTTCATTTCTGATCAGGTACTCGTAAGGTGGTTGTCCTAAGTTTCTTATGATTTGGCGGTTAAAGCAAAAGTTCAGATTCATAGGATGGATGGTACCTAAACGGTTACACTTGTGTAATTGGTATCTTAGTCCTAAGGCATCAGCAATCATGGTGACAAGGCCTCCTACCAATATGGGTAGATCAGGTTCTTCTTGGATTCGGGTGAAGGTTTGCATCATAAATGGTATACCATTAACTGGCTGTCCATTGGTCAGACAGGACATAATGAATATCTCATCTTTAGATACTCCAGTGAAGTTTTCTTCTTTTCCAAAGAAGGTGTGGGCAAGGATCTTATGGAAATAGCGGATAACAGGGTTATGTATCTCATCATTGTTCATGTTATTCGACTCAGGATGGTAATTTCCTGTTAAGGTTCCCCAAAAGAAGTCCAGCTCAATGTCCATCAATTCTACCTGTGTGGTAGTAAAAGCAAAGGGTCCACTAGGGAATCCTAATAAGTCAGCTAGTTATTTATGGTTAAAGTCATATTCTATTCCGAATAGTCAGAAACTGATAAATCCTTTCCTGAATCCAAAACCGCGCTCGGGTAAGTAAACTAAGGAGCTTAAGAACTCAAGGGTGAGCTCACGGTAAGTCACAAACTTTTGTTTTATTAGTGCATTCTCCCATCCAAGTTGGTTAAACAGGTATAGGATGCTATCATGTATACCTAAAGTTTCCATAGTCAGATCATCATGATACAAAGTCAAATCCATTGGTCTCTGTGATAACTCTTCAAATTTCATTCTTTGGTTCCTACCTCTAAATTTGGTTTCCATAATGTTTCTCGGTTGGTTAGCCATAGTTAGTGTAAATATGGAGGAAACAAATCAGGGGGAGAAGGAAAATGGAAAAGACTTTAGAAAATCTGTAAAAGTGATTTAGAAAATAAAAATTAAAATAAAGAAAATAAGAAAATAAATGCATAAATAAAAGCAATAATAATAATAATGAAACAATAAAACAATAAAATGATAAAACAATAAAACGATAAAACAATAAAATGATAAATGATAAAATGATAAATGATAAAATGGGTTGCCTCCCACTAAGCGCTGTTTTTATCGTCATAAGCCTGACGTAATGCTTAGGGGTAGATTAATCAGGGAAATTAGTGGACAACTCTAAAAGCCTTAGACTATTTGCATAATCTCTATTTTCAACTTTATGGTAATGTTTTAATCGTTGTCCGTTTACTGTGAACGGTTCACTATTTCTACCCTTAATTTCTATTGCTCCGCTCGAGAACACTCTAATTATTTCAAAGGGTCCTGACCATCTAGATTTTAGTTTTCCAAGAAAGAGCCTAAGTCTTGAATTAAAGAGGAGTACAACGTCTCCCACACTAAATTCTTTCCTAGATAGGCGTTTATCGTGCCATCGCTTAGTTCTTTCTTTATATATCTTAGCATTCTCATAAGCATCGAACCTTAACTCTTCTAATTCATTAATATCGAGGAATCGCTTTTCTCCTGCGGCATTGTAGTTTATATTGAGTGTTTTAATCGCCCAATATGCTTTGTGTTCTAGTTCTACCGGGAGATGACAAGACTTTCCATACACTAATTTGAAGGGTGTAGTTCCTATGGGTGTCTTGTAAGCTATCCTATAAGCCCATAAATCTTCATTAAGTTTAGATGACCAATCTTTCCTAGATATGGCGACAGTCTTTTCTAAGATTTGTTTAATTTCTCTGTTTGAGACTTCGACCTGTCCACTTGTTTGTGAATGATATGGTGTTGCTACACGATGTCTGACTCCATACTTAGATAGTAATTTGTCAAATATTTTCGAAATGAAGTGCGAGCCACCGTCACTTATGACGAGTCTAGGCACACCAAATCTTGGAAAGATTATATTCTTGAAAAGCTTAATTACTACTCGTGTGTCATTTGTAGGAGAAGCTATAGCCTCAATCCATTTCGAAACATAATCGACAGCTACGAGTATGTAATTATTACCGAAAGATGATGGGAATGGTCCCATGAAATCTATTCCCCAGACGTCAAAGACTTCTACTTCTAATATTCCTCTTTGAGGCATTTCATCTCTTCTTGAAATATTACCGGTGCGTTGACACCGATCGCAATTTATAACAGTGATGTGGACATCTTTCCATAAATTAGGCCAGAATAGGCCGACTTGTAAGATTTTTGCACAAGTCTTGGAAGTGCTTGCATGTCCACCATAAGGAGATGAATGACAATGAGCAATGACATCTTCTATTTCTTCTTCGGGAATACATCGACGAAAGATTCCGTCGGGTCCTCTTTTGAACAATAATGGTTCATCCCAATAGTAATGTTTGAGATTGTGAAAGAATTTCTTTTTCTGCTGATAGGTTAAATCAGGTGGAAGAGCTCCTACAGCTAAGTAGTTGACAATGTCAGCGTACCATGGCAGTCCTACGGTTGTTTGGATTGTTTCCACGGGTTCTGGTTCATCTATGTCTAACTGAACTGGGTCGCTTCCTATTTGTGCTATCAGCTGTTCATACGGAAAATCATCGTTAATCGGCACTTGTTCGGGTTTAATACCTTCTATTCTAGATAAATGGTCCGCTACGACGTTTTCAGTACCTTTCTTATCTTTTATTTCAAGATCAAACTCTTGTAAGAGTAAAATCCATCTCAAGAGTCTTGGTTTAGCATCTTTCTTAGTTAATAAATATCTGATAGCAGCGTGGTCTGTGTAAACGATTATTTTCGCTCCCACTAGGTAGGAACGGAATTTGTCAAGCGCAAAGACAACTGCTAACAATTCTTTTTCAGTAGTGGCATAGTTCATCTGAGCAGAATCTAAGGTTCTACTGGCATAGTAAATTGCGTGAAGTTTCTTGTCCTTCCTCTGTCCTAGAACTGCGCCTACAACATAGTCACTCGCATCGCACATGATTTCGAAAGGTAATCTCCAGTCAGGGGGTTGCATGATTGGTGCGGTGATGAGGGCTGTTTTTAGAGTTTCGAATGCTTTAAGACAATCTTTATTGAATATGAACTCAGCGTCTTTCATTAATAAACCGGTAAGAGGTTTAGTGATTTTCGAGAAATCTTTGATGAATCGTCGGTAGAAACCGGCGTGTCCTAAAAAGCTTCGTATTTCTCGAACGGTCTCAGGGGGTTGAAGATCTTTTATGACTTCTATCTTAGCTTTATCAACTTCAATTCCCTTATCAGATATAACGTGTCCTAGTACGATTCCTTCTCTGACCATAAAATGACATTTCTCCCAGTTAAGTACGAGGTTTACTTTTACACATCTTTCTAACACCATTTCTAAATTTGATAGATATCCTTCAAAACTTTGCCCGCATACAGAGAAGTCGTCCATGAACACTTCCATGATGTTGTCTATGAAATCTGCGAAGATTGACATCATACATCTTTGAAAGGTTGTAGTGGCGTTGCATAATCCAAAGGGCATTCGTCTATAAGCGAACGTTCCATAAGGGCATGTGAATGTAGTCTTTTCTTGATCATCTGGGTGGATAGGGATTTGGAAAAATCCTGAGTAACCATCAAGATAACAGAAATATGAGTGCTTGGCTAATCGTTCTAACATTTGATCTATAAAAGGTAGTGGGAAATGATCTTTTCAAGTGGCTTTGTTTAGTTTACGATAATCGATGCACACTCTATGTCCTGTCACTACTCTTTGTGATATCGATTCGCCTTTAGCGTTTTTCACAACAATGATACCTCCTTTCTTTGGTACCACATGTACTGGACTAACCCATTTACTATCAGAGATTGGATATATTATTCCAGCATCTAGTAGTTTCTTAACTTCTTCCTTTACTACAGTGCTAAGGATTGGGTTAATTCTTCTTTGAGATTCTCTGGAGGTTTTGCAATCTTCTTCTAGCAAAATACGATGCATACAGATTGAAGGGCATATTCCTTTGAGATCAGATATGTTAAATCCTAATGCAGTTGGATATTTCTTTAAGACATCTAAAAGTTTCTTTGTTTCAATTGTTCCTAAACTGGAATTGATTATAACTGGTCTTGTACATTCGGTGTCTAAGAATTCGTATCTTAGGTTCTTAGGTAAAGTTTTTAACTCTAATGTAGGTTTATTCTTACTTGGCATGGGATCCGGTGTAAGTGATAAACTTTCGCTCAGACTATCATCCTGATATGGTTCACGCCAATTATCATCTTCGAAAATCGGAGGGATTTGAATTTTCATAATTTCAGAATAGGTAGTTTCTTTCATTTCCATTTCTCTTACACATTCGTCAATTACATCCAATAAATAGCATGTATCCTCTATAGCTGGTGATTGTAAGAATTGTGTTAAAATAAATTCAACTTTCTCTTCACCTACTTCAAAGGTTAGCTTTCCTTTTTTTACGTCTATTATAGCTCCGACGGTAGCTAAGAATGGTCTTCCTAGTATGATAGGTGTAGTGGAGTCTTCAGAGATATCCATGATTATAAAATCAGTAGGAATATAGAATTGTCCTATACGTACTAGGACGTTTTCTAGTATGCCTACAGGATATTTAATAGAGCGATCGGCTAGTTGAACAGACATTTTAGTTGGTCTTAGGTCTCCCATGTCTAGCCTTTTGCAAATTGTTAAGGGCATAACACTGATACTGGCTCCTAAATTGCATAGAGCTTTGACAATGACGAATTTTCCTATTACACAGGGTATAGAGAAACTTCCTGGATCTTTTAGCTTAGGAGGCATATTATTCTGAATTATTGCGCTACACTCAGCAGTAAGTGTAACGGTTCCGTTATCCTCTATCTTTTTCTTATTGGATAAGATTTCCTTTAAAAACTTAGCATACGAGGGCATTTGAGTGATAGCTTCTGTAAATGGAATAGTAATATTCAACTGTTTCAGAAGTTCAACAAATTTCTTAAACTGGCCCATCGTCTTAGAATTGGTTAATCTCTGAGGGTACGGAATTGGTGGTTTATAAGGTGGTGGAGGCACATAAGGCTTTTCTTTCTCCACTGCCTCTTGATTATTATCTTCCTTTTCTTCTGGTTCATTCACCATTTCAGTCGGTTTATCCGGTTTTTGGTACATGGCTGGATTGTCAAGTCTTGGATCGGTAGGTCCGTCAAGTTCCTTGCCACTTCTTAATATCATAACATTAGCCTGTCCTTTCGGATTAGGTTGAGGTTGTCCAGGAAATACTCCAGCTGGTGCAGCGGTAGGTGCTTGTTGTTGAGCTACTTGTGAAATCTGAGTTTCTAGCATTTTGTTAAGTGTAGCTAACGCATCTACCTTGCTCACTAATTACTTAATCTGCTCACTAGTGTGTATGTTTTGGTTTAAGAAATCCTTGTTCGTTTGAGATTGGGTAGCTATGAAGTTTTCCATCATCAACTCAAGGTTCGATTTTCTAGGGACATTAGGAGCAGTCTTTTGATATCCTGGTGGTGTAGCTGGTGCTTGACCTGGTGCATATAAAGCATTGTTGTTCTTATAGGAGAAATTCAGATGATTCTTCCAACCTGGGTTGTATGTGTTTGAGTATGGGTTTCCTTGAGCATAATTCACTTGATCTGTGGGAATTCCTGCTAATAGTTGACAATCAGGGACAGCATGTCCTGGAACTCCACATAACTCACAGTTAGGTGTTACCGCAGCCACGGTGGCTGTTGGTGTTATGGCCAAGTTGTCGATCTTTTGGTTTAGTTGGTCAAACTTTGCATTGACTTGGTCCATACTACTCACTTCGTACATACCTCCTTTTGTTGGTTTCTCAGTTGCGACTCTCTCGCTTCCCCATTGGTAATGGTTTTGAGCCATACTCTCGATAAGTGCCTAAGCATCGTTATATTCTTTGTCCATTAGTGCACCGCCTGCGGCAACATCAATTGTCATTCTTGTACTGTACAAGAGTCCATTGTAGAAGGTATGGATGACCATCCATTCTACTAATTCGTGATGTGGACAAAGTCTCATCATATCTTTATAGCGTTCCCAAGCTTCGAAAAGTGATTCGTTTTCCTTTTGCTTAAATTCGTTGATTTGAGCTCTTAGCATAGCTGTCTTGCTAGGTGGGAAATATCTTGTCAAGAAGACACTCTTTAATTCCTCCCACGTAGTTACCGAATTCGAGGGTAGAGATTGAAGTCAGGCTCTAGCTCTGTCTCGAAGTGAAAAAGGAAAAAGACGTAATCTAATAGCTTCTTGGGTAACTCCATTAGCTTTTACAGTATCTGCGTACTGCACAAATATCGAAAGATGAAGGTTCAGATCCTCGGTAGGATTTCCGGCGAATTGATTTTGTTGCACGACTGATATCAGCAAAGGTTTCAATTCGAAATCATTTCGGTTGATAGCCGGTGCGGCAATGCTGGAATGCGGTTCAGCTTTCGAAGGACTAGCGTAATATTTGAGTGGATGATTCGGTTCTTCAGCCATCTCTGCGTCCTTTGATGTTCCGACCGGTTTAGGTGGATCAATTTGAAGATCTGGAATGTTGTAATTTCGTTCGTAATCGAATATTCGTCTTCTTACGTGTAAGAAGCGTTCCGATTCTGGGACTAGAGGTTGCAAGTCTTCGCCTTGAGAGCGAGTACTTGGCATACACTCGGGAAATTAGATTAAGAAAAGAAATAGTTGTTACCTTAGTCTAGACAATGCTACTCTAATATTGCACTAGTAACTAAATTAAGGTCCCCGGCAACGGCGCCAACAACTTGATGGGGCGAAGACGCAATATGTGTCTAGCGGTATCTTAACTGCAAGCGCACAGCCTATCGAAGTAATATAAAAGATTGTCGATCCCACGGGGACTTTATAATCACTTAGTGCTAGAGGGTTTACTATTTTAGCTAAGGTGGATGGTTGTCACGATTTGGTTTTAAGGATTAGAACGAGAGTTAAATTTAGTTTAATAAAATAATGCGAAGGCGGTCGGTATGTAATTATGTTAACCTAGGCGGGTCAATCTAACCTAAGCTTATAAAGATGGTTCACTTAATATATTCTGTAGAGGTTATCAGTTTAAATATCTTTAACTCACACTCTCGTGGTCTTATCTCAGATCTTACTCCTAAAGCCCTATGCCTGCTCTCGCTAGCCCATAAGTGTTTAGAAGATAATTTTTGGAAACTTAATAAGTCTAATTCATTTTAAAGCGCTCTCGCTGTATTTAAATAAAATGCCTAACTTTAGCTATCTGGTTAAAATCTCACACTCTCGTGGTCTCGACCTAACCTATTACACTTTCCTTACTCTCGTAACAAAAAGATTAATTTTTATAATAAAAAGTCACAGCCAGAATTTTAAGTTCTTAATTGTTTAAGCCTAGATTCGATTTTACCGATTTAGTGTATTTTAATTACATACCGCCTAATTTAATTAGCTACTCATATTTGTTGTACCAGATAGATGCAGAAACAGATGAACATAAATTAAAATATGCATTATAAAATAATAAAAATAAATTCTTAACATAAATAATTAAATTAATATAAATGCGAAATTATTAAAAACCTGAATAATAAAAATTGTAAAACTCCTTCTTCCACAGTCTGGCAAGCTCGGAGTGCGAACCGGAATCAAAAATAAAATTTAAACGAAATTCTGAAGGCTTGAAAGAAAATAAATAATAACAATTTCCTAATGTTGGAAATTGTTATTTGATTTGGTTGGGATATAGAAATTAAAACAAGAACAAGAGCAATTGCTGGAAAAATAATAAAATAGGGTGCAACAAAAATACGGCAGAGCTTCCGCGAGAAATGCTAAAATAATACTCTCTGTGTTCTACTTTGTAATAAAGCTATTTATAGAAAACATAATTTGGGCTTGGCAGTTGAAATCCATGCGTGAGCTTCGTTGTTGAAGAAAGAATCCAGGAGAAAATGTGTTACTGAGTCTGCGGAAGAATAGGAACTGTTTTGACTTCACGTTGCACGTTTCATGACCAATTCATTCCAAGTAAACCTATTTTCCCTTTGTCACGTTCGTGACAAAGGTGTCACGGGCATTTTCTTCATTTAAGGCGCGTCACGGTTGTGACAGCTTGGTGACGATCATGACTGGTCCAGTTAGCGCGTCACGGTCGTGACAGCTTGGTGACGATCGTGACTGTTACAAATTATGCAGCATTTTGCAGAATTCCTTTCTTCTTCTTCTTTTCATGCTTGTTTTTGTTCATTCCACCTTTGGCTTATGATTTAGCTCTATAATTATTATACCTGCAAAATGACATAGAAAACTCGAAGAATCGGGTGTTAATACGATAAATGTGCGATAAAACGGTATTGAAACATAGTAATAAAACGATACAATTTCTCGTTATCACTCATCCTTAAGTAAGGTGAAAAAACCTCTTTTTAGCTCATATAATAATAATCCATTTATTAAGGCAAAATAAACTCATTAATTGCTAACGTCGAAATTTAGGGATAACACTTACCGAACAACAACTCCAACTTGATATGTTATGCAATGCGACTTAACACAATATCAAAACAACAACAATAATAATTCAATAGCAACACAACAACAATTCAACTTTGGACATAGGCCTGCAACTTGTATTCTTTCCACTGATAAGACACTGCAACAAAATTCACAACCAAAAACTTCACAACTTACAACAAGAAACACAACACAAGTAACAAACCAATTATACCGCAACCAAACCGCATAACTATTCTTATACTATTTCTACTCTACATTAATATTATTAGGACTATTCTAGTACTATCATTGTGTAAGCTATACATTTAGCTCCTTACTATCTTCCTAGATCATTTTCTCAGTTAGTTCGCATAGCAAAGTTGAAGCGAAGTAAGTTCGCTTCCCGACCAAAAGCAAAGACGCGACAAACTGAAATAGAGGCAAAAGTCCTAGACTTCGCTTGAAGTGACTGGAGGCGAAGTGAGTTCGCTAATGCTTCGCTAAGCTTCACATAGAAAAATGTCGCGAACAGACCTCTCAACTATGTTCTTCTCAGTTCCTCTTGCACCATATTTTCTCCTTCTTTTCCATCTCAGGCCTATACAATACAACAACAACTCGGACAAATCATGATCAAACAACATAGATTAAATCCTTTTACGACTAATTCAATAATCGTCAACCAATTTTTGTGTCAACCCTAACAATTCAACATATAAATGAAGACAATTCTATAAACCCAATCCCACATATTATTCATTATAAATCCCAATTATAGAGTTAGAACCCCACCCATACCTTGTATTGAAAGTTGCTCTAACTCTTTGATTGAAGCGTTTTCCTCTTTTCCTCTTCTCTTCAATTTCACGTATCTTCTCCCAAAACTTGTTTTTCTTTTACTAATAACCTAACTTCTCCTCTTATCCCAGTTAATCTTATAATTTTATTAATTTTAATAATTCTAATGGGTCTAACTCATACACCCTCACTCTTATTACTTTTATTCACCAACAAGCCCATTAAGAATATTAGTAACATTCTACTAATAATTCTACAACTTAAATCAACATAATTAATTCGACCAACCACAAACAACTTAAATCAACTTTTCGACAATTTCGACACTTAACCAAAAAATATAATAAAGAAATATTTAATTAAATAATTAATTAAATAAATAGGTTTCTAGATTAGTAAAACTCATTATGAATAGGTTTCTAGAGTAGTAAAACTCCAATGAGTTCTATCACTTGTCAATTGTGAGGGCTTTCAACACTTGGTATAATGGTAGAACTGGTATATCTCATACCTTCAAGAGGATTTACAGGTCTATTTGCAATATGGATTGACTACCCAATAGCATCAAATTCTTGTCATACTTACCGTAGGTGAGGTCTTGCCATTGCCCCTTAAGGCTTGAATTAAAGTTCTCAACAATCTCCTTATCTTTACAATTCAAATTTTTCCAAATGTGATCTACCCATCCTCTTTGCTTAGAAATGGTTAAGAGAAATTTGAATGTCATCATTCCTGGTTGGCTATTGTCATACCCTAAATTTTGATCAGACATTTTTTTTAATTTTTTTCATCTGACGCATTTTTGTTGCAATATCAAAAGTTAATAATAAGTTAGCCATTTTCTTTTGCATTTTTTTAATCAAACATTCCATTAATCATGCACTTTTTAGTGAGTTTTATTATTCTATGTCTCCTATAAACTAATTTCCAATTCAAGATTCATTTTTATCCAATTGAATTTACAAATTCCCTTTTTTCTCATGATCTAAATCCACATCTTTCTTTTTCTTTTTATTTATTCAATAAACTTAGACTTTATTACGTTAGTTAGTTTCTTTCTTTCATCGTTAACATATTAAAAATGATCAACAAAACTTTAATTATGTTGTAATACTTTTCTTTTCTAATTTATTATTATTATTATTATTAATTATTATTTTATTTTTCTTTGTTTTGTTCAATATTCATTTTTCATTAATTAATTAGCAGGAATGCTATGTTTACACCATACTACGCCTACATCGTATGCACTGTTCACAAATACAGTGAACAGTGCTATAAACAATATAATCGTACATGAACAATATCATGTGAACAATGATATATGTATAAACAGTACTCGTGAATAGTACCCCCCCGTAAATAGTCCATGAAAAATAATTTTTAATAGTAAAACAAAGTTGGTTAATAAAATGTAAAATATTGGTTAATGAAGTTATGAAGTTGGTTAATAAGTGTCCAGATATAAAAACAATTTTAGTAGTAAATCAAAATTGGTTAATACAATATAAAAGGTTGGTTAATGAAGATATGAAGTTGGTTAATAAATACCCAGATATAAAACACAAAATAATTTTTATATTTTAAAATAAAAAAATATTTTATTATTATAATATTTTACTGTTCACCGTATTGGTGAACAGTAAAATACGGTGTAGTGTATGTTTTAGTGTAGGAATAACATTTCTCATTAATTAGTTGTACAAAGTACCCTTTACCACTCCATGACAAAACCATAAACCAATACATCCATTACACTTCAAGCATAGCCCCATGCGCATAGCCTGCTACCGCTTGTAACACAACACACATTTTGCTACATAAGCCTTATACACCAAATTGGCCATACAAAACTTTGTCCTTAAACCTTTTAACAAGTGAAAACAAACAAAACAACATTGCTACTACAAAATGTACAAGTTGTACCACTTGCTACCCCTCCTAATACCACATATACTCCAAATCCAAGCATCAGACCTGCTCCCAACAAACACAACAAGACAAATTCACCAGCTTTCATCACAACCTTACATTACACCTGCAAGAAATGGGACATTACACAACCACGGGCAACTAGTTTTCTCTTAAAAGAGGAGTTTTACATGCATAAAGAAAGAAAGGGGAGAATAATTCTTAGATTTTTTGAAATAGAACAGAGCAGAAATAAGACTTCATTTTCCTCTCCATTGAAAAAACTAAACTTAATATCACTTTCTCACTTCAATACAAACCTAATGTTCATCCATACGCATAACACTAATAACTAGTGACACATTAACCCACCATTATCACTTATCTCACTCAACTTCCTATGTATTCACATGCGAAATAAAACTTCCACCTACATAACATATAAACCATCACACTCCCCCTGTCTTTTCTCAATTTCACTCACACACCAACTCCAACAAATTCCTCAACAACTCCCTGCGTAAACCACATTACAACAACAACCACAACTTTCTACCAATTACCTTCAAACAACAAAGTAAAGCCACCACTTCCATCCCTCACCATTCACCATTTTTCCACGGGCCTTCTCGCTCAACCTTGCTTTCGGAAACACATATCATTACACCTCCATCCACCTCCATATGGAATCGCCACAACCACTCCTATCATCACTATGACTCCACCCGGTTGTGTGAAACAGCCACCGTATGCCCCAAACACACAATAACCACATATGAACTCAAATTAAACTCCACTTCATTCGCCTTTCCCTCCTTCTCCAGTTTCGGCCACCCAAAAACTTCCCTTAAATCATCAACCATAAACTGCTTCAACAACCTCTCATGGTGAAGCCAATTTCATCACCATCATAACACAAACACAAAGAAGAATAAACGTGAAAACAATCACAAAGAAGAACATAAACTGAAATGATTGAGACGCAAGTGAAATAGAGAGAGTGGATTTGAGAAGAGAGAATGGAGATACACACGATCAAAAGAAACTAAATAATAGAGAGCAAACAGAGAGAGGCAGAACGGAAAGACGAAACGGAAAACTAACCGCCGCACAAAGGAGGGAGAAAGAGGATATCGTGTCTTTACTTCTGCTAACATTTTTTCCCTTTTTATTTTTGTTTCATCGTGAAATTTCTTTTGGTTGTTTTCCTCTTTCTGAATATTTCCTATTTATTTGCCTTGGGCTGCAAATCCCAATCCATTTGGCATGTTGCACCTTAAAACATCACTTGTACACCCATGTTTTCTTTCATTAAGTAAATTTAGTTTATTTATTAGTTCAGTGTAATTTTTTTTAATTGTTTATGTATTAAAAACCTCAAAAATATTTTTACTTATTTTAATTGGTCGATGTCTTTTAATTAGTTTGTTTAATTGTTTTTGATAATATTAAAAATATCAAAGTATTAGTCTTTCATTTTTAATTAATTAATTAATTAATTTTCCATTTTCTTTTATTTTTTATTAAATGTTTTATTTTAATTAGTTTCTTAGTTATTTGATAATATTAAAAAGGCAAAAAAGTATGAGATGATTGATAATCCCATTTTGTTTTGTTTTTAGCATTTTTATTTTATTTTGACTTAATGTTGTTCTTGATGGATCTATATAGATTGTCTATGTTGCCTTTGTCACGATAGCTATTGAGTTTCCCTTTGTTGTTTATTTCACAAGATGCTTTGTCGTGAATGTTATTTGTCGATCTCACACGATGTTTTATCTTGCTTGTTTTTTTTAACATGATGTTTTACGTATGTGTGTGTGTGTCTCGATTTTATTTGTTGCTTGACGCTTTGTTACATAATCTGAGGGAAAGATGATATTTTGTTGACTCTTTGTCATTTGCTTGCCTCTTTTGTGTCTTTGTCCTCTTAGCTAATCAAAATCTTTTCTCTCACCACCGTGCGATCAATACCCTTTTTTATCTGTAGTTTCCGAACTATTGTCCCTCCGATTTCTCAATTTCCTTTTGAGAATACGTTGGCACGAGGTCTCAATCTTTGGCGAGCACATTTTTCCTTTTTCACATTTTCACTCTTTTCTTTTTTACCCTTTTTAACTTTTTCATTTTAGTTTTAGTTCCCAATCAATTAGTAAACAATTTTTAGCAAAAACATATATATTACAAGAGGTTCCCGTAGAGTACTACAAATACTTAGGATGCTAGTACCTTCCCTTATTTATAAACAACCCACATACCTTGGATCTCTGATTGATTAGCTTTTAGCCTCGCCTTTTAGCTTTGCATGTTTATTAGGGTTTATTTGATATTTTCCCCATCCCTTGGAAAAATTAAAGTTCGGGGGTGAATTTAATGTTTTGCGAGTCAAGTTAATTAATAGCTTGATATCTGATTCTCACCGCGACACTTATTTTTGTGTTTTCTAAAAATATGAAGATCCTAAAAAACAATCTCAAAACATGGAATCATGTCTCTTTTGGTAATGTTCATAATTTGGTTAGGGATATTTAATTTAGGTTTGACATGGTTCAAATGAAGATTCAAAATGAGAACTTCACTAATGAGCTCATAAAATAGGAAATGATTGTTATGTCTGGTTTGGAGGATTCCGTGCACAAGGAGAAATTATTTTTGAAAGATAAATCTACTCTCAGTTATCACTTAGAGGGAAATAGAAACTCTAATTTTTTATATATTAGCCAGGTTCAAACATGTCACCAAAACTATATTTGTCCTTAAAGTAGAGTGAATGCTCAACTATGAACATGATGTGCTTGGAACCCATGTAGTGGACTAATTCAAAAGCTTATTCTCTTATCCTCAAACATTGGTTCCTGATCAAGTCCTTATAAATGATTGCATCCCTCATATCATCCACAAGGATATCGATCCGATGCTCTCTAGAACCCCTATTGCATTGGAGATCAAGGAATGTGTCTTCAATCTTAACAAAGAATGAGCTTCCAACCCTTATGATTTAGTGCTTTCTTCTAACATCAATTATGGGAAATTATTTGAAATTCTGGCACTGCGAGGACATAGGTCGAGTCAGATGTCATGACAATGGGGTCAGGAAAAATTGACGACACAAACATATATGCAGTAAAAGTAAAGTACTGGATATAAATAACACAATTACTTGTTAACCCATAACGGTGTATCGTCACCTACATCTGGGGGCTACCAAGCCAAGAATGAAATCCATTGTAATAGTATTAGTTTGAAGCCATGACAAACAACCTCCATTTTGCAAGCTTTTCACCTAATCAATACCCGTGTTATTTCTGCCTAGGAACTCCTAGATATGACAACCCTCTCACTTCCCACAAGTCATACAACAGTGACAAACTCAACAAGAAAGAACAAAAAGAAGTCACACTTCAACGACACAAAAATCCATTTTTTACTTAAAAGCTTGTGAGTGATAACAACTCAAAACTCGGTCCAATTAAAATATCTAAGGGGTATATGAATGACTCACCATTAACACAGTCATACTCATATGTCAAAAGACATGAGAGAGGAACACAAATACAACTCGACTAAAATAGTCTAACTCTAGTTTTAAGGTGATACAATAGTGGCTCACAACCAATACTGAACAAACATAAACCCTAGAAAAACTCTCACAAAAATACGACTCACCCTTTCTAGGTTCAAAAGTCTTTGTTATAAATAACCTTTGAGAAGCATGGACTTAGGATTAAAAATCGCAACAAATCTAAAACAGTAGCTGCAAATATTCTGCATAATCTTCTGTACAAAAATAGGAACTAAAAGAAAGTTTCCTAAAAGGCTCCAATATCATTTTTATGAAAAACATGCACATTTGGCATGGACAAAAGTTTCAAAAACACCCTCATGGGATTGCGATAGTGTGTGAATTAAAGCAAGAGCAAATCTCACACTTAAAATAACAAAACTTCCCAACCATAATCTTCTAGTATAAGATTTCTTGGCCACATGTCCCAACATCACGCTGATCATGATGTATGACTGGTCTGTCAATACATTTGTCTCAACATCTAGCTAATCCTGATGTCTGACCAACCTGTCAAGAAACCTGCCTCTACATATTGCTATAAATCGTTTTAACAAAATTGTTGCCATCTTACAATATCCTTATTTGGAAAATTTTGGCTAAAACAACCTTTGCATGGAAACCTGGATAAGTACAATAAATCATAACAACAACAAACAAAAAGAACAAACAAGAACAACCACTAGAGCACATCACATGCACACACAAAATAAATAGAAAGAAGCCTCATAGAGAGAAATAAACTTTCACACAGCAGGAACCAAGAACTTCCACAACAAGAACCAAGAATCTCCATACAAAAACACATTGTCAAGACATCCTGTCTGACATCACATCAACAACAGTAAACACACATACTTATAAATCCATACTCCCCTTGAATGACATGATCATCAATTCACAAATTTACTCCCCATGTCACCATAAACCATATACTCCCCCTCAAGGAAACAACCGGATACAAAAACTACTACTCCTACTTTTTTGCCAGAATATTGGCAAACTAAGCAGTCATTCATCAAAGCAGAAGAAAGGTAGATCAAACTCAGAAGCAACAACCTTCTACAAAGCAAACATACTAAGCAAACTACTAATTAATCATTTATCTTCTTTGTTAGACAAATATTTCTCCTCTTCTGCCAACATACTATTATCATCATAATCATCTCTTTACGACCAAGAAAACCATCATCATCCACATTCTCTTGAGATTTTTCAGGAGACTCACTATGAAAGTTTTCTTGTGTGGTTCCAATAAGATGATCAAGTTGGGCCAAGGATGTTACGACATCGGGCACAACATCAGACCCAGGGTTAGTAACCAAGATCATAGAGAGAGACGTGTGATCACTTTTATCAACAATGTCAATAATAGCAACATTCAAATCAAAAGTATCAATAACATTAGCTTTCCACTCCTTTCTATTCTTAATCATCACATGACTAGCCCTAGGTTTTGTTGGACGTTTTGGATAACCATATAATCTGTAACAGTAAGGCTTTATATGACCATATTTACCATAATAATAACATTTACAAGGCTGGAACTTGGATTTAGTCTGAGTTTTTTGAAGTCTGGAAGGATATTGCAACATTTGGTCAGACATCTTGAGCTCATGCTTCACTTCAGTAGCAACAAACTTTGTTACATGGGTTTTTCTTTGATTATTTAAAGATTGATAATTAAAACCTACACCAGTAAATATTTTACATCCTTTCCCAACTTTAAGAATCCCATCTAACACATCGGATTCATTCTTCAACATTCTCACTGATTTGGTCATGTTTTCAAGTTTAGAATTCAATAGGGTTACCTCATCTTGAAGACCAGAGATAGTAGATAAAAGATTCTCTTTTTCATCCTGCAGTTGAAGTATGATTCTCATATGTGTTTCTCCTATCTTGCATACCTCTTCACTTTTGACACAAAGCTCTCTGCATGAAATATCTAATTCTTCATAAGAGACATCATCATCACATGAATCTTCATCAGATTCACATATGCCAGTGAGGGATGCAACATGCTTACCAGTTTCAACATCAGGTTCACTTTCAGAATCATCATTAGACCAAAAAATAGACATGCCCTTCTTTTGTTTCTTGAGGTACGTGGGACATTCTAATCAAATGTTACTAAAACCCTCACATTCATGACATTGAACACATTTTTCTTGATTGGGCTTCTTCTTTGTTCTTGCTTTTCTCTGAAAATCATTGTTCTTCCTGATGTCGAATGACATGTTCTCGACATCTGGTCTTGACTTCCTATCTGTACTCTTCAACACCTTATTGAGTTACCTCCCAAGAAGCACAATATCATTAGAAATTCCTTCGTTAGTCTCTATGGCACATTGAACCTCTTCACCATCAGTGTTGGAGATAAAAGTTATGCTCTTTTTATTATTTTTAGATCTTTCATTGATAGCCAATTCAAAAGTTTGAAGTGACCCAACAAGCTCCTCTACTTTCATATTGCTAATGCCTTGGGCTTCTTCAGTCGTTGTGACCTTCATGTCAAACGTTTTAGGCAACGACCTAAGAATATTTCTAACCAGCTTCTCCTATGACATCTTCTCTCCCAAGGAACTAGATGTATTGGAAATATCAAGAATATTCATGTGAAAAGCATGATTGGACTCGTCATTTTTCATCCTGAGATTCTCAAATTTGGTGGTGAGAAGTTGAATTTTTGAAATCCTTACTTTTAACGTGCCTTAATGAGTGATTCTAATGATTTCCCATGCATCTCTAGCCACGATACAAGTATTTATCAATCTAAAAATATTTTTATCAACTCCATTGAATAAGGAATTCAAGGATTTAGAGTTTCCAAGAGCAAGATCATCTTCTTTCTCAGACCAATCCTCTTTTGACTTCGATTCAGTTGTGTCATTCCCATCTCTTCCCTTCATAACATGGTGTTCCCAACCTTTGATAACTGCTTTCTAGGTTTTCCTATCCATATATTTTATAAAAGTCACCATACACGCCTTCTAGTATTCATAGTTGGTGTCATCTAAAATAGGCGGTCTGTTGAAAAATCCTAGTTCCATGTCTATAGTACTAGAAAGTATCTCCCTAGAGCTCACCCAAAACAGAACAGGGTGCCTGCTCTGATGCCAATTGAAATCGCGATAACATATGTCGAGTCAAATGTCACGACACTGGGGTCAAAATAGATTGACAACACAAATAGTTATGCAGTAAAAGCAAAGTACTGAATGTAAACAACAGAGTCAATTGCTAACACAGTTCAGTGTGCCACCTACATTTGGGAGCTACCAAGCTAGGAAGGAGTTACACTATAATATTATTAGTTTGAAGCCACAACAAACAACCTCCTGTTTACAAGCTTCTCACCTAATCATTACCCGCGTTATTTCTACCTAGAAACTCCTAGATATGAGGCCCCTATCACTTCCTACAAGTCAAACAACAGTGAAAAACTCAATACGAAAGAACAAAAAGAAGGCACACTTCAAAGACACACAAATTCACTCTTTGCTTAAAATCTTATGAGTGATAAGAACTCAAAACTCAGTCTAATTCAAATACCTAATGGGTATATGAATGGATAACAACTAACACGGTCCTACTCAAATGTCAAAAGACATAAGAGAGGAACACAAATACAACTTAACTAAAACAGTCTAACTATAGTATCAAGGTGATACAAGAGTGGATCACAACCAATAATGAACAAACAAAAACCCTTGAAACACTCTCACAAAAATACGGCTTACCCTTTCTAGGTTTAAAAGTATTTGTTATAAATAGCCTTTGAGAAGCATTGACTTAAGCTTAAAAATTGCAATAGATCCAAAACATAAGCTACAAATATTCTGCATAATCTTCTGCATAAAAATAGGAACTAAATAGAAAGTTTCCTAAAAGGCTCCAAGAACTTTTTTTATGAAAAACATGCACATCTGGCATGGACATAAGTTCCAAAAACACCCTCACAGGATTGTGACATTGTGTGGATTAAAATAAGAGCAAATCTCACACTTTAAATAACAAATCTTCCCAACCCTAATCTTCTGGTATAAGATGTATTGGCCACATGTCCCTACATCACGCTGATCATGATGTCTGACTGGCCTGTCAAGACATCTGTCTCAACATCTTGATGTGAACTTTTTTAACAAAATTACTAGCAATCCAAAATCACAAAACTTACATTATTCAACATGGTGTCTTTGTTGTTGTGTTACAATTATTCAACACCTCTTGGATTTTTCCCCAATTACAATGCCAATATCTTAATCCTCCAGCATAATACTACCAATGCAGACTCTATTGAGATTTTTTTAATAATCAAAGCGATATATTAACCTGAGTACTAGGGGTACTCCAACCCGATAAACAAAGACCAACAACTAAAGAACATCCTACCGAAACTATACAATCAAAGATACAAAAAGTCAGTAGGATACTTGATCCAATCGAAAAAGGAACATCTTGGAATTTGTTTACACCTCTTTGGTAACCAAGCCAAGAATGAAGAACAATGCTATCAAATAAGACCTCCAAGTCGAAAAAGGCTCCGTCAAAAGTAATTTGGTTTCTAAGTCTCCATATATGCCAACACGTAACCAACCAAATTAGAGTCGCCCCTTCACTACACCTCCGACCTTTAAAATAATAAACTCATTTTCGAAAATGAAAAAAACTAATGTTTGCACTTAGACACATAATGCCCAACCAAGCCGCAAGGTTATTCCATAAAGCAGACTCTATTGAGATGTTAGACAATTTCAAGTTTAAAATCATATCCAAGTTGCTTGCTGATATAATAGCTTCCGATATACCAATTATCATATCCAAGGAGCAAAAGGGATTTGTTTAGTGAAGATGTATCAAAGATTGTATTGGTCTCATCTCTAAGGGCTATTAAATTGCTCCACAAGAAAGCCTTTGGAGGTAACCTAGCCATCAAAGTTTAAATTACTAAAGCTTTTGATTATTTTATCTTGTTGTTATTGATGCAGGCTCTTAAGGCTTCTAACTTCAATGACAAATTCAATAACTAGATCTTGACCATTCTTAAATCCTCTAAATTTATAATCAATATCCAAGTACAATCCAACATAGTATATCACATACTACCAAGTTAAAGAGGCATGTAAAATTAATCACTAGGTAAATAAACATTACACAAAGCTCAACCGCAAGTCTAATGGTGGATGCTCTATTTGTTCACCCATTGTACAAGTGTAAGCAAATATTGGATTTTCCATGCTTTCATTTACATGCATACTCAGCTTCTCAGATTCTGATTCTGATTCACCAAAAGAGTTCAATGGAAAAAGCTCAAGAGTCTCAATCACCCTATTAGGCTCTGAGTACATCTCAACAAACTCTGCAACATATAACAAAAAGAGTATGAAATATGAATAAACTTTTTATCAACGACTATATCATATTATGATTTTGACAAAAACTATAAGTACTTACGTTGTGTAGAACCATGCATGGAGTTGTTGTCTCTATGCTGAACAATAACATCCTTATCATCATCAAAAGAAACCTTTCTACGTTTTTGTCTTTCCCTAGCTTTATGATTTTGAAACCAATAGAACACGTTCTTGCTCTCAATCTTACCATAAAAACTGAGTTGATTCGATATCTTTTGAATTTGATCAGTGCTTGGAGTTCTGAGCCCTGCTCTAAAAAGTTGAGTCAGATGTTTAACTTGTTCTGTCGTTGGATTCCAACGTCCACACTTTGTGCCACTGCTGCTACTTCCAGATGATGATCTCATGCAAAAGCCTGACATATTCATATTTTCTTCCATATGAAATTCTAAATGTTTATTCCTCGCAATGATTCTCTGAACTCTCAGTGCATATATATACTGTCACAAATATTTTAATACTAATAGTACTAAAGATATAGAAATTCGAAAAAGAAGACATTGTTCGATGTTTTGGTTTCACTAGTTGAGGTTAAACTATATTTTATGTGATTTAATGTTATTTAATTTTCTCGAGTTCATGTTCTAAGACACAACACAATGTGTTTTTCAGTAAAGTGTGCACTTACTCCTATGATTGTACTATTCTATATGTCTTTATGTATGTTTGGTGTGATTTGCATTGTTTTATCTTTTATACTAAGTGGTTTGACAGCATACTTATCAGATTGATATATCCCATTCAATCAAGACGTGGGAGTTAAGACAAATTTTGTTTTCAAAATAAATGGTTATCCACTAAAGTTCAATCACAAGTTGTTATTTTATTTTACTTCTCTTAAGAAAATGAGCATTTTAAAAAAGACAAATATAGTTAATTATTAATTCAAAATGAAAATAAAAATATAAAAAACTCGTAATTTATTAACCTTTAGTGGAAAAAAGAAATTGGGTCGACCACATGTCTAAAAAAAGAAGAGTTTTATTTTCCATTCATTAGGTTAAAGTCATTTCATTAAAACATTGAAGATACAGAATAACGTTGTTCAGAAATCCTACACTGAATTAATGTTACATTACAAGAAAAATTATATTCAGCCACGTGATATAGTGACATGAAAATCACATTGCAAAAATAAATAGTTGCGGCATGATAATCATGTTACTACATATTTTTATTATTAAAAAATTGACATTGCTATAAATAATACGTGGAAAAAAAATTAATCAAAATATTGTGACATGGTAATCACGTCGCAACTTTAAAAGTAAAACAAATAAAATAAAAGAAATCAGGCGTGCAAAGGTTAGCAGATGGGAGAGATTTGAAATTTTCAAATTTTAAGTTGTGACGTAAAAATCACGTCACAACATGAAATTCAAAAAATAAAAGAATGTTATGGAGGGAATAAGTCTGACTCTAACTTGATGGGACACAGTTGACTGACACATTTATTTGTGTCATGATTCCCACGTTACAACCATTTTAGCCGTTGAAATGTTGCAATGTGAATTCCATTTCGCTAGGTTGCGACGTGAAATTCACATTGTTGAATGACCTATATAACTTCATCGATTTCTTTAATTTCTATTAAAAATATATTTAGTTAGTTCTAAATAAAGTAATATGTTTATTTACTAACACCATTTATTTATTATATTTATTTATATTTAACATCTTTTCTTAAAAAGTGCATGCATTGATCTAAGAGATACAATATTATCATGCATAACAAGTATTATTGCCCTTTTTTCGAAGGAAAAATCAATCCTCTTAAAAAGTGCATGCATTGATCTAAGAGATACAATATTATCATGCATAAGTCTTTTGACTATAAAAGATCCATTGTTTCTAGTGTTAAAAAATCAAAAGTGTCAAAAGAAAATAATATGAAAACATGTGTTGATTTCCGAAACACGTTTTCTCATATTTGACCACTTTACTTGAAACGGCTTTGAAGGTTTCTTGTCCTTTAGTAAAACCTCCAATCCTCTATCCCACCAGTGGAGAAATCCATGTCAAGCCCACACATGCATTTTTCCCTCGTACTGATCATTTGTACATTAGAACATATGTTGGTCTAAGTGTCGATCTTCGTCTTATAGGGCACTCACGAAATTCACAGGTGTCTCTTTCTTCACAGATACTTCAACCTATCGAAATATATCAAATATCACATCTTTAACAAGGTTGTGTTGGTATTTGAAGATTGGAAGCACCTCACCATGAATCACATATTCTCCAAATGTATCTAAATACGTCTTGTGACAAACAATACAAGTCTCACCAATAGGAAATAAGAGTATTATAAGATTGTATCTCAAGATAGTATGGTACTCCATTGGTGACATATATTGACATATGATATCAATATGAATAACAAGGAGAAAATCCTGAGAATATGTGTCGTGCAAACAACCAAAAATTGCTTTATATTTATAGCTCATGCTAAACTTTACATTTATGTCCTAAACACTTTTAATAAAAAGGGCATTCACCAAACCGTCTTGTGTATTAGGAAGGATGATGTCCTTGCTAGTAAAATGCCTAAGGTCAAAATATGGAATTGCAACATTAAGACCATCCAAAGCTTTATGGAAATTATAGTCCATATCATATACCTCATTGTCTCTTAATATATGATCATGTAACAAGCAAGATTGTTTCCTAGAAGCCATAAAAGCGTATGAGACAACCTCTATTGTCGAGTACAAATTCAATCCTCCGACTCTAATGGGTAAAAAAATCACCTCCATTGAAGGTTCCTGAAGAAAGGACCTCTACCAATTACAATGCCTTCAATCGTCCTTCGTAATTCTTTATCAAACCAAATAGATTACATAATATAAATTATTAATTCAATAAATGTATATATGAAATCGTCATAACATAGAGAATACTAATTTATTAAGATAAATATTTATAAAATAAATAATTAAAGTAGAATAATAATAATATAATTAAAGTATAATTAAAATATAATTATACACATAAGATAGTTTTTGAAAAAATTGTAGATTAAGATAATTTCATTAAAAGAATAATATATATGTAATTTATATTATAATATCATGATGTTACATAGTCAAACATGAGAACATCATTGATGTTTTATTTCAAAATATCAGTGTATATTACTTTGGGCCCTGATGCAGACATGAGTCAACCCATATTCATTGGAGTTCACCCTAATTAATAACTTACTTGGAAGAGTAGGGTCGAGTTAATATTTCCCAAGCACGGATTATCAGTTTTATCTTATATTTTGATGCTTTGTGTATTATGATTTATCGCATTTTTGGGTTCCTCATTAAATCTCTCATCACACACAAATAATATGGTTTACATGCATAAAATGATAAGTTGACAAAAAATGAACCTTTAATGAATTGATTCAAGGCATTCATGATCTGTTTTAAGCTTTTTTGTATGTTGGAATCAATTCTAAAGCTAGTGGATCTGATTCCATTAAGTGTTGATCGTTCCAAGGCGATTTGAATCTGTAGTGGGCCACAAACGTTAATGAGAATGATGATGATGCTCGGTCATCAAGGAGAGATGTGAGATGTACCTGCAAGACACTTTGATGTAAAATTAAGACATAACAGAAGAGTGAGCAAGTACGAGTAAAAGAGTTAAGAGAGTGAATATTAGAAACTTGACCCTCTCAAGTGAGATGGTTTATATAGAGCTCCCAACGCTTGGCTAATGGTCCCTATTTTGGGTTTTGATCGCGGATCCCCCGAAAATAAGTAACTGCAGAACTAGACGTTGGAACAAGCATACTTGGTCGGATGAGATCCATGTCGAGCAGAGGGGAATTCGAGCAGGAGTTATTCCTTGGTCGGATCTGGGTGACTTCTCCAAATGTCAGGCAAAAGCCTAGAAGGAGCAGAGGAAACCGACCATGGGTCACCGTGGTTAATAATTCCTCCTCGGCTAAGGGGCACAAGGTCAGTGGGTCCCTTTGACATTGGACTATTGGGTCATCCTGGAAGCAAGAGTGGATTGGGTTATGCTTAGTCATTGGGCCAATCCAGAACAAGAGCCCCATAAGTCGTTGCTTCTGGTTGCAGGAGCAATGACTTAAGGGTGTCCGACTATGTACGGGGTGGAAACTAAGACTTGTAAGAATCTTTCAACATCAGCTCGGCCAAGGTGTGTTCGAGTTCACTTGGGAGTTATGATGTGGTCGACAGACGAGGAGCTCAACAGTTGAAGGTATGCTGAGAAGTCACGTTATGCTTGCGCCTTGGAAAGCGTGTGCATTTAATGCGTAATAATGGCTAGTATACGGCCGTCCCTAGGTCGTGAGTGTGTCGTGAGTGTGTCGTTTATAGGTCATAGGCCACACGTGCCCATGCATGTGCTGAGGGAGGTTATAAATAGGGCGTTGGATTTAATTTTCATACTTTTTCGCTCATCGTTTCTCTGCTCGACAAGGCTAAGTCTTCAAATCCCGCTGCGAACCGTTGTTGCTAATGAGGACAGTCAGTCGACCACATTTTCATCTTCTAAAAACTTGTAAGTTTCTTTTTTCCCTTATCGTAGGAATACTTATGATCTTTGTTGGATATGGATGCATGTGGTTAGGGTCAACATTAGGATTTATAGGGATCATAATCTATACTACTTAGGGTTTCTGATACGGTGTCCCTGCCTTCGCACAATGGATGACTCGTGGTGTTCATCGTCGTTGAGACGATTAGGGCCTTTAAGGATGTTTTTCATGATTTTTCGCAGCGGCTCCGGTTGAGCTTCAACCGAAGTTCTGGACCTCTGAACTGAGGAAGTTGAATTTCGTACAAGTTAAGAGTTTTCATTTTCGAATTTCTCTCCTCGTGTGAAAACATGGGCGTTCTTCCTAGGATACGAATATAGATCACCTTGAATAATAGCTTAGGTCGAGGACAACGTCCTCGTCCTTCTGTACGCCCTTTCACTTGATTAGTAGTGGAAGGGTGGATTTGATTTAACTTATCAAATTCTTGTTTACTTTCGCTGCTTTTCAGGTGTAAAGATGTATGCAAAAGGACATGTCCATATGGTTGTGAAGGAACTCTCCGATGACACAACTTCGTCCCCGAGTTACTTTGAGGAGACTACATCGGAGGAGACTGCCTCCGCCCAAACGGATTCGGAGGAAACCACTTCTGCTCGCACCGAAGATAATAATCTAGAGGAGAATGATGTTGAGAAAGACATCCATGTTGAAGACTGGGTTGCTGGGGAGCCCCTAAATATCACGTCGGTATACACTGAGCCTCAAGAAGGTCTTGGTCTGGTGATTGGGGACCCTGAAGACTAGTGTGTTAGGTATTCCAACGATGGTGATCGTATCTTCTCGTATTATGGTCCCAATAGGTTTGCCATGTACAATTTCATTTTTAAGGAGCTCAGGTTCATAATCCTTTTTTTGGACTTCCATACATCTGTGTTCGCCCATTTGGAGCTTTTGCCCTTGCAACTCCACCTAAACTCGTTTGCTTTTATGAGAGATTTCGAGATTACTTGCGGTTATTTAAAGATTGTGGCGACTCTTCCTCTATTCTTCCACATTTTTCACCTTTAGAGGCAGGTCGTTCAAAGGAGGTACGACTGGATTTCTCTTAAACAAAAGAGGAAGATATATAAAGCTTATTCGGAGTCGGTCAAAGATTTTAAGGATATGTACTACTTGGTAGAACCAATCTCAGAACGTGCCCAGGACTCTGTAAAATTCTAAGGGGTAGACACCGACGATCAGGGAAGGGTCCTTCTTGACGATCATGCAAGACAGTTGCCACATCTTATGCTGAAGTTTCATTTGTCGTGGTCGCGTGACCACTTCCTGCACGACACGGACAAATACCTGGCCATCGCTTCTGACTTAAGTGACGAGGACTAGACTACTTACGATGTTTTGATGAAGTTTTTTTTCCGTTTTTACTATGATCGAGTATATGGACAAGCAGGGTCGTCCGCTTTTGGATAAGGACGGTGGTGCGAAAGTGACCCCTAGGTTTATAGAAGAGGCTAAGCTCCCCGCCTACGAGACAGACGAGGAAGTTTCGACCTACCTTGGTAGTCTTTAGAATCATTTGCTCGTATTGAGTTCTTTGCTCGTATACTTTTTATGTTCTAACTCGTTATCTTTTGTCTTTTCCAGATTCGATGTTGGACGTGCAAGAAAAAGTTATGGCGAATGCTACCAAGAGAAGAGTGGCAAAGAAGTTGAAGCAAACTCGGTTGGACGGTCGTTTTATAGCACCGATCACAGGTTCAGGTAATTCTACCTCATCTCCTCAGGGTTCTCCGGGCACTACCTCTAGGTTCGGGAAGAGGTCGAGAGTGGACGATGTTATTAATCTGATAGGGACCCCTCTGAAGTCATCATTTGAACTCCCAACCTGCTTTCTCAAGGCAAAGTTCTTCGAGGAGAACACACTCCAGGTCCATTGGGCTGAGACACTGAAGTTGGAGGAACTAATTCGACCAGACATGAGGTTGTCTTTAACCCATTATGCGAGTTCGGTTATAAAGGTTCTAGCCATGGCCTCCATGTACGTCGAGGGGACTGCTACCCAAGAGCAAAAAATTCAGAGGCTGAAGCTCCTCCTGTCTGCTTCTGAGGATAAGGCCCATAAAGCTTCTGAGGTGGCGAAGGATTCCCTGAAGAAGAACAAGGAGTTGAAAGAGTCTTTGGACGCTGCCAATTCTGAGAAGAAGAGTGCAAAAGATGAAGATGATTTGTCTTAAGGATGCTATGGCTTCCTCTGAGGATGAAACCGAGGATCAGAAACTGTTGGTAACTCGAGCTGAGTTGATCGCAAAGATTGAGCAGGAGGAGGACTTTAAAGAAATGGTAGCAGTGGCCTTTAAGAACGCGGTAGCTCATTTGAAGATCGTTAATCCTGGGGTCGAACTCAACAAGGAAGGGATTGATTGTCTTTACAAAGTTGTGAACAGAGAGATTTTCGTGCCCGATCTTCTTTGGAGGACAGAACAAGATGGTGTGGCCATGGCTGAGGGAATTCCTGGGTAAGGGGTCCCTACCGAGGATCAGCCCACCGGAGATGCGGGTACGCAGGAGAATGCCTGAAGACTTTGTTTTTCCTCTCTTGATTTTGATGGTCGGCCTGCGTTCCAGGACCTTTTGATTTGCTCAGGGGAATTATTCCCCCTTTAATGTAATATTTGAACAAGTTGGTCCTCGTGGACGCATCTTATAATGCATTTCTGACTGTGGTGGTCGTTTTTTATTTGTCTTGCATGCTTGCACGTAGGTCCATCAGAGGGCACACTTTAATTTCTTAATTTTCACTAAGTGTTAATATGATTCTCGATCATTTAGATGTTCACTTTAACACATGTGTGATGTCCTTCTGTATGCCCGTTGAGAGATTTAGGGTATGTTTGTATATTATGGGTAAAATATGCTCGATTTATATGTGTCTGCCGGTTTGTTGAACCTGGCAGAATGCCAGAATATATCTGGTCGGGAAGCGGTGCTCGAGTTATGATAATGGTTGTGCTCTGCAGCGTGAACGTCCCATCTCGAGCTGGGTGTTCTGCCTGTTCATGTTACGAAGATGACAACGGACTCGATCGAGGATCCAGTCGTGTAACAGTGGTCCTCCTCGTTCTTGAGGGGGACCCCGTTGGTTATACATGCATATTGGTTCGATGCTTATGCTCTATCGTATAATCAATTGGACTCCCCAAATCTCATATTGTCGGAAGAAAAGTAGGAAAAAAGTTAATTGGAAATGAAGTTGTGACAGTATCAAGGGGTGAACGGGATCAAGTGCATTTGTATGTTCTGCACAATGAGAATGAGGTTGAGCCGTATGTGGAAATGCACAAGGATGTTCTCCGAGATTTGAATCCGAATAGAATTGCGAATTGGATAGTATAAAAGCACAATCGTAGTTTCATATCTTGGTTTAAGTATCATGTTTATGCAAAGTATTATTCAGATCCCGCTTCAATAACAAAAAGATTGAGATGTTTGGCATATGGTCCAAGTATGGTTGTGTTTTCTTATAGCGCATACACAATTAATGGATACACATTTTATACCAAAGAACAAGATGATAAAAGTACGATGCAAAACAGTGGTGTCACTCTGGTAGCTGAAGGAATGCACATTTCAAGTGTGAAAGACTTAAACCCCACATTTTCAAATCTGTCATATTTTGGGGTTATCGAGCGCATTTGAGAGTTTGATTATGAGAATTTTCAGATTCCTATATTTCGTTGCAAGTGGGTTGAAAACAATAATGGCGTACAAATAGATAAGTCGGGATTTTTGCAAGTGGGTCTTAATAGGGTGTGGTACAAAGATGAGCCT
Organism: Lathyrus aphaca; assembly: GCA_963966055.1. Taxonomy (NCBI): domain Eukaryota; kingdom Viridiplantae; phylum Streptophyta; class Magnoliopsida; order Fabales; family Fabaceae; genus Lathyrus; species Lathyrus aphaca. The sequence continues at coordinate 55,657,601 of OZ014523.1, read as the reverse complement.
TTTATTCTAGCCTCTCAAGCTAAACAAGTGTTCTATGTTAATGATCCGACAAGTACAAAGTGGTCTATAGTGCTTTTATCGAACAAAGTAATTGATGATAACATTGGAGATCAAGGTGATATTGATGTTGATATTGAATCATTTACTATAAATGATCAAGGTGATATTGATGGTGATATTGAATCATTTACTAGAAATGATCATAATGAGGGTATTTGGATCAATCCAACCGTCTGTGTTGTTAAGAGACGGGTAGAACATATTCCAACCAAGAAAAGAAAGAGACGTGCCTGAAAAAGGTACTAGTTATAAAATAATAGATTATATCATTCAATAATATTAATTAGTTGGCATTTTATATATAGCTTATATTATTTAATGAATTATGGATTATGGATTTTTATATTTTTTATTTAATTTTTGTTTTTTTTCTTTCTTACAGGTCAAATGGCTGGTAACGAGGAGGAGGACACAAGCGAGACACATAATGATACAAATGAAGCTAAGGATGCAACTTCAAATGTAGAAAGTGAAATAAAAAGAGGAATCACAATAATGAAGTCAATCATCCATGCTAGGGATAAAGGGATCAAATATGATGTACATTGGAATGATGATAACCAATTGATTGAGCCTAACGGTTCAAAGTTGTCTTCATATATTGGTTCACTTGCCCGCCAACACATTCCTATTACCAATGATAATTGGAGGAATCCAGCGCTGAAATCTGGTAAAGATATGATATGGACTGAGATAAAGGTACTTACCAAATATGATTGATGTTATTTTGTTTTTTGTTGATGATTAAGTCTTTAATTTACTTATACTAACACATTTTATATTTATATGTGTATGTTTTTTTAAACAGATGTCCTTTAATATTGAAGAAAGCCGGAAGAAGTATTATCTTCAAATGGCCGGAAGGAGACACGGAGGGTTTAGAGCCTTATTAACAACAAAATATCTGAAAGATAAGGAAAACAATTTATTGAAGCAGACCTCCACAATTGTATGCAGATTTGATTTCACCGGAAGAATGTGCCACTTTTGTAGCCAAATGAAAAACCAAACAATTCAATGTAATGTTATCTTTTCATGTCTATTAATTGTATTATATACTTGTTGCATTAGTTTGTTCTAAAATGACTTAAACTTGTTTATCCAGGCTTTGAGTGCCAAGAATCACCAAAGAGCAGAAAAACATATGTATCCATACAAAAAGGGCGTTTGGGATATGCACGGTTAGAACAAAAATTGGTATGTATATATAAATGGTATGATTTTATGAATTGTATTATTGTGTTATAATTGATGAACTTATTATTTATCTCAATGTGCAGTTAGAAGAGTCGAAAAGTGAAACATCATCACTTCCGAAACATGTTTTGTGGAAGGATGTTCGTGTGGGCAAGGATGAAGCTGTTAGGGAAGATGTTCAACATGTTTATGACAAATGTATAAGTATAACATGAGCATTCTTAGTCGAGTACCAAATGTTCATTAGTATTTGGTCGGGTGAGAGGTAAAGGTTATGGTGTGACTCCATCTTCCTTCTATAAACAACCAAAGAAAAAAATCCAAGCAACCAAGGAGTCTAACATTACCAATAAGTTCATCAATAAACATGTTGAACATCTTCCCTAACAGCTTCATCCTTGCCCTAACAGCTTCATCCTTCACAACAGATCACTAGCAAGCTGGAAAAAACTCCTGTTAAGTCTGTGCCGACAAGAAAAGGTTTTCCTCCCTTTCAGTTGTGCCTTAAAACACTTTTGTCAACATCAGATGTGATGCAAGGTGCTATTCGTCAAGTATGTATGGACGAAGGTGTTTTGGTATTCCTGATCATATCGAGTTTATCGGAAAAGAGGACATGGAGCAGATTTTCAGTCATCTTGAATTAGGCATCGTTATTGTTCATTACTACATCTGGTAATCTGATCAGTACTCTATTATTTATATAGGTGAACAATTTATTTACACATTTCAATGAAAATAGTCTAATGTTTATTATGTTTTTATTTAAGGTTCTTGTATGAAAAAGTGATGCGCGGGAATGAACTCTCAAAGAGATTATGTTTCATTGCTAGCCACCGTGTCAATGCGCCGGCAATTTCACTTAATAAAGATGCAGTAAGAGACCAATTAATTGAGAGATATATGTCAACCAAAGAGAATGAAGCTTTGTTTTTTTTACCGTATAATACTGGACCCAAGTAATATTTTCATTCTAATTTCATTCTAATATTTGTATCTTTTGCATAAAAATTATCCATCTAAACTTTTGTTATATTTTACAGTGGACACTAGTTGGTTGCCATTAATTCAAAAAAAAAAGTGGCCTATTACTGAATTCATTGTAGCATAATTGGACAACATATCCGGATCTGAATGAAGTAGTTGATAAGTAAGTCATATTGGACAAAATATTCATGTGTATATGTATATTTATAGTGTGATTGTTCTAAATTTACGTTTTTCTTTTATAGATCAATACTAATATGCCGAGCACAACGAGATCATCGAGTAGCACGGTCTAAATTAGACACTATTCCATGGGTCCATGTTCAGGTGTATTAATTTTCATATTGTTGCTTATTAGTGATGCTAATTGATAACACAAAATAACACTATATTAATTCTTATTTGTTTGTTTATGTGTAGTGTCCTCAACAAAAAAATGGCATAGACTGCGGGTATTACGTGTTGAGGTTTATGAGAGAAATCATTCAAATGAATCAATTAGAGGTTCCTATCATGGTATGCATGGATTTATAACTTAGGATTTAATTTAATATTTATCGGATATGTCATAATTTATTATTTTAAACTAATTAATGCATATTTTGTTTTGTTATGTAGTACTTCGATGAATTCGAAGTTTCTCATTACACGCCCTCAAAATTGCATGAAATTAAGGAGGAATTGTGCGAATACATGATTAAAAGAAGGGTCTTCTAGGTATAGGATAAGTGGACTTATATGTGAATGTATAGTTTTGTGAATGGTTTATTTTACGTATTGTTTTATGAATGGTATTAATGTAAATGACTTGATTTGTATAAATAGTTTTGCATTGAAATGGAATTAGTGTGGTATATTAGTGAAATGGTATTAGTATTGAGATTTAAATGATCATTTGTGGATTATGTGATTTAGTGAAAATAGTCTCTGATTAGTATGAATTCTGACTGAAAATGTGAATTATATCTGACTGAAAAGATCCAATTAAATTATAGGTATAGAAAAGACAACGTTTTCTGGAAGAAAAAAAAATGCTGTCTAATGTTAAAATTATAGGAAAACATTAGAAAGCGTTTTAAAAAGCGTTGTATAAAATGGAACAAAAGAGAGCGTTTTTTCAGACAAAAGCGCTCTCTAAAGGTGTATAAAAAAATTTATTTAAATATTATACGCATACTTTAGACAACGCTTTTTAAGGAAAAAACACCTTCTAAAAGCCCAAATAAGACAGTGTTTCTCCCAAAAAACGTTGTCTAAAGATATATACAAAAACTAATTAAAATTTTATATTTATATATTAGACAACGCTTTTAAGAAAAAAACGCTTTTAAAGGGATACATTAGACAATGCTTCCTACCTTAAAAGAGTTGTCTAAATGTATATACAAAAATTAATTAAAATATTATAATTATACGTTAGATATCGCTTTTTCCTTAAATAAAAGCGATATCTTTACCTACGACAATGCAGGTTTAGACAGCGCTTTTAAATACAAAAAAAAAACGTTGTCGTAGATCTTGTTTGGCATAATGACACTATTATAAAATCTTTTATAATTTTTTTTTTTATATAACAATAATTATTTATTTAGTAAAAATTCAAAACGACTTGTAAAAAAACTGAGGTCCTACTATATATATCTTTTCTTCTTTTTTGAAAAGTGATTAAAACATTAAAAAAATGGTTTATGTTAAGGAACAACCGCAAACTAATATTAATATTACTTTATCTCTTTTTCAAATTTTAATTTATGCGAAACGTTGATTCAAGTATTCTGATCATCTTCAACATAGATGATGTATATTATAATTAGTTGTCAAATTTATGATTTAAATTCTTTATAAATTGAGATGCATTGCTTTATGTTAATTTCAATTTCCGTATTAAAGATTTTATTTTAGTATATCTTGTTAATTAAATTAAATTCCAACAATTGATAATCACAAAAAGACAGACCACATTCTTTTTTGGGCACTTTTTACAATTTCCAATGATGTTAAATTGTTCACTAACCATTTTGTCTCTTGAAACTTGGCATGGCACTAGAGTTTGTTTGTCTTGCCTGTTCTAACTTCTAGTATGTCTTTTGGACAAACTCTTTAGTTTATATGTTAACACTTCAGTTTGATGATATGAATATTCTTACATGCTTTAACTATTCTGAAAAAATTATTAAAAAATATCATAATTTATTTTTACATATTTTTAAAGCATCACAAAATTTATGTCAATAATAAACAAGGTCAAATAACAGAAAGGTATATGAATGATTTAAAGGACAAAACTAAGGGTTTTAACAAAAGTGCCTTGACTTTAGCTAGCTTCTTGTGTCTTTTTGTATTTGTCCAAGTATTATATCTAAGAAGTACTATGTACTGTTTGTTTCATGAAAAGAAGTAATTGAAAGAAAAGAATAGAAAAAGGTGTTTTGGTGTGCAATTTTACCATAGGACAGTGATTGAATGCTAGAAAAGGAATGAAAAAGAGAACCACTCTTCTCCTTAACTTCCGTGTCTTTTACTACTTTCTTGTCTCCACCACTTTTGTCGCTGCTTTTTTAAGAATACTCCCTACTATGCGGAAGTTTAATAGGCATGCTTTTGGGCTATTGGTATTTGGTATCACTTTGCAATTTGCATATTGGCTATTGCATGCACTATCATATATTGCTAGGGTTAGATACAACAAAGAAACACGATATGATCCTTATATTATGGATGTGCTTTTTGAGATATGACAAACTCAGAATAATAGTGATGGTTTGATTTATGCATGCAGATTAGTGCCATTAGCAACAGTCAAACATTCCGTCTAGGTTTTAACATATTGGTGTCTCGGTTTAGTGGGAATATAGCTACCTTTAAGTACTCTTAATTACATACTAGTATTTATGTTTAAAGTCGAATATATTAATAGTGTTTGTAATCACATAGTATAACACTTGGTTGGATTCACACATTTGTTGGGTCAGTTTGGAAATCAATAAGAGTTAATTTTTTTAAGACTAACACACATTTATCATAGATATATCACAATATTTTTACTTAAAACCTTAAGGTGATAGGTGTGTGGATTATCTCACTTATAAATGTTTAAATTTTCATATTTCTAACAAAATGTAGGAATTTCTCACACTATTTACACTTGTTATTCTCAACATTTTGTCTCAATTGTGATGCACAATGTTTCCTCTCAAACGGAAGCTCTTTATATTTGTATCGTCGTTGACACTATTTAACGGGTCACCTCCTACCCACTATGGAATTTCGATACAAGAGAGTTCGCCCTTCACTCAAACCAAAGACTCATAGTCCCATTGTTTGGGATATTCGAGGGGTCAACTCATAGTTGAAATTACAAATGTTTTTCAAAAAATTATATCTCAAATATGAATTTTTTAAAAATATGTCATTTCAAAAGAGTCTTAGTTATGGATTATTAGGATACACGAAGTTATTAGTAAGAACTTTTTCAAACATTTGTTTGTGTTAGAATGAGAGAGATGAAATGGTCTTTGATGTTTAGGTTGAAACGTAAAAAAATAAGTAATGAGTACTAAGAACCTATTTTAGTAATCAAGTGAAAATTTCTAGGTAGGAGATGTAGGAGATTTTCTTCTATTATTTTCTTGTTTGACAGGTGACTTCAAAGCATAAGATAAGGTGAATTGTGATATTTAAAATTCGCTTTTATTTTAATTTTTTTTAATTATACGTGAAATCGTGTTAGTAATTTCTTACGAATAGAGCAAATAAGAGCATAAATAAAAACAGTAAAAATAAATAGCATAAATTAAAGAGGATAAGGGTTAGAGTGATTGCACCAAAGAGTTATCCAGATTCGATCGAACACTGGCCTAGTCTTGTCCCTTATAGATCTTTTTGAAATTTTGACTATAACCTTTAAGTTTTTTCAAGTTATGCCCACAAACCGTAGTGCAATATGATCTTGAGATTTTACAGGCTTACTCAACTAAAGATAGCTTTTACCCATGCTAAGCTAACAAACCTTTTAGATATTTCTAGGCTTATCTCAATAACTAATCATAATTTTTTCTACAAAGTTCCATACAAAAAAACAGTGATTTTATGACTGGTTTATCTCACAAACCAATTTCAATTTTCTAAGAGTATCACACTCTCGAGAATTAAAACAATATCACAACTAATACAACTTCTTCCTCACAAGTAATGTTTCACTCAAAAGCACCACGACAACATAAGTGAAAAGAAAATCATTTTTAGAGAGAGAAAATAGATAGATAAATTCCAAAGAAAATGTAAAGTTTCGGAAAAGGTTGTGAAATGAAGAGGTTGAAACCCTCCTTTATATATGAGAAGGAAAAGAAATGATCCATGAGCGAAATTAAATTTCCAAATGATTGATATCTTGATCCAATCGATTGGATGCCCTAAAAATAACCGATTATGATTGTTTAAAGGGAAAGAAAGGATACAAATTCATTATAAGTCATTTAGATGTTGTCATAACAATTTGGTTAATAGTTTAGTCATTTTCCAATAGATTGGCTTAATGCTCCAATCAATTGGATGGTTCGAAAAAGATTTTCCAATCGATTGGCTTAAGTCCTCAATTGATTGGGTAGTTTAAAATATGTTTTAAAAGATAGTGAACAGTTTTTTAATCACTTGGCTCACTCTTGAAAATATTACTAAGATATAAAAAGGTTAGTAAAAGAATTTTAAGTGTGTGTGTGTGGAGAGAGAGAGAGAGAGAGAGAGAGAGAGAGTTGCCTTAGAACTTAGGAGTCACTTCCTTATTTTTACAAAACTCCGATTACTCAGACAAACACAATCCGACAAGCTTTCACTCATTTTAATAGTGTTTGTAATCACATAGTATAACACTTGGTTGGATTCACACATTTGTTGGGTAAATTCGGAGATCAATAAGAGTGTTTTTTTTAAGAGTAACACACATTTATGATAGATATATCATAATATTTTTACCTAAAATCTGAATGTGAAATATTGGAACAAATCCTAATACGAATAGCATGCTATCGAAGTCTGCTTACATGTTATTGTTTAATTTGACTTTGTGTTATGGATCCAATTATTTAAGTTAGTTTGTACCCTAAGTTAGCTTGTAATGGATAATTGTTAAAAAAACTCATTAGGTTAGTGTGTTAGTTTTATTATAAATAGCATACTAGTCTCTCATATTTTGAATAAGGGAAATAGGAAGATAAAACTCTAATTCAAAAGTGAGAGAGATTATTTGTTATTCTTGTATACTTATAATCTTGTTTTAAAAGAAAGGAAAGAATAGCAGTTTATAACTAATCTTTGTTGTTATCTTTGGTAATCATAAACCCTAACCCTTATGGGTTTCTTGATTTCAAAGAAACCTATTATACTTTGTTTCTAAGGTATCATATTCACAACAAATTGGTGCGGTGAGCGTGGAGAAGATGCCTTCAACAAAGTATGAGATTGAAAAGTTCACTGGTGTGAACGACTTCGGTCTGTGGTGCTTGAAGATGAAAGCCCTACTTGTTCAGCAGGGTTGTTTGGAAGCGTTGAAGGGAGAGACGACCATGAATGATGCGTTGACGGCAGATGAAAAGACGTCCATGATTGAGAAAACACATAATGCAGTATTGTTAAGCCTTGGTGATAAGGTTCTTCGACAGGTATCAAAAGAGACGACAACGTCAGGGTTATGGTTGAAATTTGAAGGTTTATACATGACCAAATCTTTGGTGAATCGACTCTACCTGAAGCAAGCCTTGTATTCATTCAAGATGGGTGAAGACAAAGTGTTGGCTGAGCAGTTGGATATGTTCAACAAGCTGATTCTTTATCTTGAAAATATTGATGTGAAGATCGATGACGAAGATCAAGCGTTGTCGTTATGCGTTTTCCCAAAACATATGCTCACTTCAAAGAAACCCTCTTGTATGGAAGAGAGTCCCTGACCTTTGAAGATGTTCAATCCGCCTTGTACTCTAAGGACTTGAACGAACGAAAGGAGCATAAACCTTCGACGGTTGGTGAAGGTTTGGTCGTTAAGGCGAAATTCTTGCGAAAGGATAATAAGTTCGACAAGAAGAAGGGTAAAAATCGGCAGAAGTCTTATAGTGGTGAAGCATCTGGTGTTCGATGTTATCGTTGTAAGAAGGAGGGTCACATTCGAAAGGCGTATCTTGAACGCCTGAAATATCATGGAGGTAATGATAATAACAATGATGCCATTGTTCAAGATGATTTCGACTCATCTGATGTTCTTGTGGTTTCGAGAGGCGACTCAAGAAAAAAGTGGATTATGGATTCAGGTTGCATTTGACACACGACTTCAAATAAAGACTTGTTCGAGGAATTATGCGATCAAGATGGTGGATCAGTGCTGCTGGGAAACAACAAAGCTTGCAAAATTGCAGGTATTGGATCTGTGAAATTCAAGCTCATGATGAGTCAATAAGACTATTAACTGAAGTTAGGTATGTACCTGACTTGAAGAGAAATTTGATTTCTCTTAGTGAATTCTTCAATAAGGGATATGTCTTTCAAGGAGAGAAAAGTATCCTAAGAGTCATGAAGGGGTCGAAGGAAGTCTTGAGAGGTGTGAAGAAACAAAGCTTGTATACCCTTGAGGCTGAAGTTGTAAGTGGTTCGACAAATGTTGCATCCACAAAATTGTTGTCAAAGACAAAATTATGGCACATGAGATTGGGCCATGTCAGCGAGAGAAGACTGGTCGAATTGGGGAAACAAAACCCGTTAGGTGGTGACAAAGTCGAGAAGTTAGAGTTTTGTGAACCTTGTGTATTTGATAAATCTTGTAGGGTGAAGTTTAACAAAGGTAAACAAAGAACACATGGATCCCTTGATTACATCCATGTTGATCTTTTGGGGCCTGCAAGGAATCCTTCACATTTTGTTGCAAGGTATTTTCTATCCATAGTTGATGATTATTCCATAAAGTTATGGATATTCATTCAGAAGACGAAGGATGAAACTTTTGAGAATTTCAAGAGATGGAAGGTTTTGGTCGAAACTCAAACTGGCAGGAAGATTAAGAGGTTGGGAACTGATAATGGCCTTGAATTTTGCAATGAAGCTTTCGACAGTTATTGTATCGAGTCTGGGATTGCAAGGCATAAGACTATAGTAGGTACTCCTCAGCAAAATGGTCTAGTACGAATATTGGAACAAACCCTTAAAAAGCTCATTAGGTTAGTGTGTTAGTTTTATTATAAATAGCATACTAGTCTCTCATATTTTGAATAAGGGAAAATAAGAAGATAAAACCCTAATTCAAAAGTGAGAGATGTTATTTGTTATTCTTGTATACTTGTAATCTTGTTTTAAGAGAAATGAAAGAATATCAGTTTATAACCAATCCTTGTTGTTATCTTTGGTAACCCTAAACCCTAACCCTTGTGGGTTTCTTGATTTCAAATAAACCTATTATACTTTGTTTCTAAGGTATCCTATTCACAACACTTTAGGTGATAGGTGTGTGGATTATCTCACTTATAAATGTTTAAATCTCCACATTTCTAACAAAATGTAGGAATTTCTCACACTATTCACACTTGTTATTCTCAACATTTTGTCTCAATTGTGATGCACAATGTTTCCCCTCAAGCGGAAGCTCTTTATATTTGTATTGTCGTTGACACTATTCAACAGGCCACCTCTTACCCACTATGGAATTTCGATACAAGAGAGTTCGCCCTTCACTCGAACCAAAGACTCATAGTCCCACTGTTTGGGATATTCGAGGGGTCAACTCATAGTTGAAGTCACAAATGTTTTTCAAAAAATTATATCTCAAATATGATTTTTTTGAAAATATGTCATTTCAAAAGAGTCTTAGTTATGGGTTATTAGGATACACGAAGTTATTAGTAGGAACTTTTTAAAACATTTGTTTGTGTTAGAATGAGAGAGATGAAATGGTCTTTGATATTTAGGTTGAAACGTAAAAAAAAAATAAGTAATGAGTACTAAGAACCTATTTTATTAATCAAATGAAAATTCTTAGGTAGGAGATGTAGAAGATTTTCTTCTATTATTTTCTTGTTTGACAGGTGACTTCAAATCATAAGATAAGTTGAATTGTGATATTTAAAATTCGTTTTTATTTTAATTTTTTCTTAATTACACATGAAATCGTGTTAGTAATTTCTTACAAATAGAGGAAATAATAGCATAAATAAAAACAGTAAAAATCAATAGCAGAAATTAAAGAGGATAAGGGTTAGAGTGATTGCACCAAAGAGTTATCCAGATTTGATCGAACACTAGCCTAGTCTTGTCCCTAATAGATCTTTTTGAAATTTTGACTATAACCTTTAAGTTTTTTCAGGTTATGCCCACAAACCGTAGTGCAATATGATCTTGAGATTTTACAGGCTTATCTCCAACTAAAGACAGCTTTTACCCATGTAAGCTAACAAACCTTTTAGATATTTCTAGGCTTATCTCAATAACTAAACATAATTTTTTTCTACAAAGTTCCAAACAAAAAAAATAGTGATTTTTATGACTGGTTTATCTCACGAACCAATTTCAATTTCCCAAGAGTATCACACTCTCGAGAATTAAAACAAAATCATAATTAATACAACTTCTTCCTCACAAGTAATGTTTGACTCAAAAGCACCACGACAGCATAAGTGAAAAGAAAATTATTTTTAGAGAGAGAAAATAGAGAGATAAATTCCAAAGAAAATGTAAAGTTTCGGAAAAGGTTATGAAATGAAGAGGATGCAATCCTCCTTTATATATGAGAAGGAAAAGAAATGATCCATGGGAGAAATTAAATTGTCAAATGATTGATATCTTGCTCCAATCGATTGGATGCCCTAAAAATAATCGATTATGATTGTTTAAAAGGAAATAAAGGATACAAATTCGTTATAAGTCATTTAGATGTTGTCATAACAGTTTGGTTAATCATTTAGTCATTCTCCAATAGATTGGCTTAATGCTCCAATCAATTGAATGGTTCGAAAAAGATTTTCCAATCGATTGGCTTAAGTCCTCAATCGATTGGGTAGTTTAAAATATGTTTTAAAAGATAGTGAACAGTTTTTTAATCACTTGGCTCACTCTTGAAAACATTACTAAGATATAAAAAGGTTAGTAAAAGACTTTTAAGTGTGTGTGTGTGTGTGTGTGTGTGTGTGTGTGTGTGTGTGAGAGAGAGAGAGAGAGAGAGTTTCCTTATAACTTAGGAGTCACTTCCTTATTTTTACAAAACTCTGATTACTCAGACAGACAAACACAATCCGACAAGCTTTCACACTTCCTCGCTTTCATTACTATGAGGCTTCAAGATTTTCTTGCAAGATACATTGATCATATAAACATTAATCTTGAGTCTCTTTTCTTGATGATGATAACGATGTTTTTTTTCTAGTTGGGTCACCGTTATCAAGAGTTGAAAGCTATTATCACTGAACTCAACATCAAAAATTATTGTCGTCATCAAAACTTCAAAAATAATTTTTTGTCAGATTATTAATTATATACCTACAAGCACATAGATCCACACCTCTCACTCATACATGGCACCCCACAGTTTTCCATAATACTCAAAATACTATTGTCAATTTTTATAAAAAAAACAATGCACAAAAAATACGGTATGCTTTAAAAAATTCGGTAATGTATAAAAGTCTAGTGTGCATTTTTACTCGTTTTAAAAAAAAATCGGTGCGTAGAAAAACATACCATGTTTTTTAAAAACAACATGGATTACCAGATATTTTCAAATTATTGAAAAATATGGTAGTGTAAAATCACTAATTTTTTTTAAGGCTTAATACTCTTTTTAGTCTCTTGTCTATACCCTTGAATTCATTTTAGCCATATTTCTTTTAAAAGTTTCAATTTGATCCATTATGTTATCTAACAGAAGCAAAATGATATTTTTCGTAAAATATTGATAACGACGTTAGAAATAAGTGACGTGACATCTGAGGTGGTGATTTTTGATAATGTACCATATAATTTATTAATTTTTTTTACTATTCATATTTTTTTATTATCCATGTCATTTTATTAGTAAATTATTAATTAATTTTTTTCATTAATTTTTTTTTTTGAAATTCATATAAAATTAAATTTATACAAATTTTAAAAACATAATTATTGAATCAGAAACTTTTATTAAGTATTTTTTGTGTTGAATATATATATATATAAAAGCATCACCCTCACAATGTGAGACTTTAAAATCTACCAGAAGAAATACTACATTAACACCTCAAAATTCACAAATGGTTGGAGTGATGTCTTGCTGCACCTTTTTCATGTAATCGGCTAATGGCCTTTTTTCACACTGAAGAGATTTACCAAAACACACAATCAACTGCTACACAACTTAGAAGAAATACTACATTAATACTTGATTTACCCATGAATGTAGCAGTAGATGTATCCATGAACATAACTAATCATTAGCATAATTTCACTTATAGCCATTTTTAACTTGCTAAGCAACTGGCCTATCCACTAACAGATCCCACATCAACTCTTATTCTATTAACACTTCACTAACTACTAATTCAAAAACCAACTAACAATTAATTTCCAATATTAACACAACTACCTCTAACAAATTTTAGTAGCATACTAACAGTTAACAATCAACACTAACCATCACAATTACAAGCTAACTGACTAACATTTAACTCACCTCTCTTTTTACAGCCATGTTATTATCAAGTTCAAACGATTTTCCAAACAGATCCAAGCAATACCATAACAGTCCCTATTTCACAATACATAACAGCTTGTTCTCATATAAAGGAGAAAATAACCTTTCCTTTTTTACCTTCATTAATTTCTTAGCCTATTACCACCACGGCTAATTTTTTCAAATATTAATGTAGCAGTAGATTTAATCATGAACTCTAACAGTGAAGCTGGTTGTTGTTTTTCAGTTTCATTTGTGAATTCTTTAGGAGGCATTACGTCACATTTTTTATCAAGTTTTTTTAAAAGATGAACCAATTCTTCTTCAGGAGCTATACCCAGCTCAGATTTACATTTGTCATCTAGAGCCTCTGTTACGTCATCCAAAATATCAGTTATGCCACCAGCATCTTTTGCATACTTAAATTTTGTAGTGATATTATTACGGACTAGCTCAATGACTAGGCATGACCCATTTCACTCCTGCATCCAGGTCGGTTCAATAACCCAATGTCAAAGAGACCCACTGGTTCTCTTCCTCTCAGTCGGAGAGGCCTTGCCGACCAAGGTTCCATGTGGTCATACTCCTCTGCTCCTTTCAGACTTCTGCTCGACACCTAGGGGAAGTCATCCAGATTCAGCAAAGGATATCTCCTGCTCAATTCACCTATGCTCGATAGACACCTTACCCGAGCAGATTTTCTCGTCTCAACGGTTAGTTTCTGGCAGTTACCTATTTGTGGGGAATCCACAATCCAGACCCAAATGGGGACCAATGACAAAATATTGGGGGCATTATATAAACCCTCACACATGAGAGGGTCATGTATCCAATATTCACTATAACAACACTCTCTTGTACTTGCTCATTCTTCTGCCCATTTTTCTTACTTTGCCATCAGAGTGTTTTGCAGGTACACCCTCTCATCTCCTCGACGAACGAGCATCTTCAGCAATGTTTATGGCCCACACAAGGTTCTGATCACCGGGAATGATCAATGGTGTCATTTGTGGGAAACTTGTTTCCCCGTCTTTCATCCCCAGATCATAAAGACTAAAACACATCAATCAAGACTCTCGTTATGGCTAATCGTGACGATGTCGTTGATTCTCGGATTACCGACAACATCCTCGTAAACAACGTGAGAGTGACAAAATCAACCCCCCACTCGGGGAATCCAGCCATTTCCAGCGAGACGGAGCTACCGCCTCACCGTTTCCCGACCGGGTCCTCGAGCCAGAGATCACCCCAACTGATCTTCCTCTCATTCTCATCCCCGAGGGAATCAATCTGACCTTTACTGCATTGGTCAAAATGATGAATCAGACCAACCTTCTGATCTTGCGTCAAGGCAAAAGAATTAAAGCCTTGGAGGATGCTTGTCGTCCCATTTCTACCTCCCCGTCACGAAAACCCCATAGGTCCCGCAGTCGTTCGCCCGAACGAAGAAACAAATGTCAGCACCCAGAAGAGTCTGGGTCAATCAAGAAGCGGGTCCGTTCGTCTCCTCGACGACATCAGTCCCAGGAGGCCAGTAAGACGAGGAGGGTACTCCATACTGACCCCCGACCATCCTCTCCTGATAAGCCAAGAAACTGTTCAAGATCGTCTTCCCCGCCGTGACAAAGGGACAATCGCTCTCGTTCACTCTCATACAACTCCAGTGACGACGACGAACCTCGAGGACCCCTTTCACAAGAGATCATTTTCATTAAGCTACCAAAGGGTATGGAGAAGCCTCCTCCTCTAGGGTCCTACGATGGAACCACTGATCCATACAAGCACATAGAGAATATTGACGCCCTTCTCGACTATCGTGGCGTCAGAGGAGCAATCAAGTGTCGACTGTTTCCAACCACACTCAAAAAGGGGGTGATGGCTTATTACAAGAGCCTCCCATATGAGTTCATCACTTCTTGGAGGAAGCTCAGAAGAATGTTCTCCAGGAACTTCACTGTCTCTCGTCGACATCCCAAGACTGAGACCTCTCTGGAGGCGATAATCAAAGTCAAGGAGGATTCCTTGTGAGCATATAATGAAAGATTCAACAAGGAGGACATTCAGGTCTCAACTACTGATGACATGAAGAAACATCTCCTAAAGCACATGTTGCATCCCCGCAGCGACTTTTCTAAGGTCGTTGGCATAGAAACACCGACGACGACGTTTGACGCTTTCCTCCTCAAAGCTCAAGCGTACATACAATACGATAAAAAGGAAGTAGCTAACACTGTTCGAGACACGAGGCACCGGGAGGATGTCAAGCCATCAAAGAATGAAAATGCCTCGACATCACGTTGGGGAGGTGACAAACGAAAGGATGATCACCCTCGCGAACCACGGGAGCACAAAGGACCTTCGGGCAGATTCCGCGAGTATACTCCCCTCATAGTGTCGAGGGAAAATATTCTCTCAGAACACGCCAATTCAGAAGTCCGCCAGGCTGGCGTTCGGTTTCCAAAGCAACTATCGACCAAAGCCAACACCGACAAAACTAAATACTGCAGGTTCCATAAGTCTCACTGTCACAACACGGACGATTGCATACATTTAAAGGACGCCATTGAGATCCTTATCAATGATGGTTACCTAAAACAGTTTACCAAGGGGAAAGAAGCTCCCTGGCAAGAGGTACAAAAGTCGAGGAAGCAGTTCCCCTAGCCGCGGACGCTAACCTTCCTAGCAGGAATCCGCCTCGCAAGGGGCATGGGCGCCCAAGAGGTCAGGATCTTCACTGACTCACAATTGGTTGCATCACAGGTAAAGGGGGAGTATCAAGAAAAGAACGACAATTTGGTCGAATATTTGACGCTAGTACAACGAATTCTTGCACACTTCAAATCTTGGGACGTCCAACATATCCCGCGCGAGCGTAGCTCGCAAGCAGATGTCCTGTTAAAATTAGTGAGTACGCGAAAGAAAGGCGGAAATAAATCCATCATCCAGGGAACACTTCCTCGCCCTAGCATTGAAAAACCCGACGTTACCATCGACATCGACGTTACCATCGACATCAATGTTATAGGTAACAACGGTTGTTGGATGACTCCTGTATTCCAATATCTAACAACCGATGAGTTGCCCGAAGACAAGAAGGAGACCATAACCACCAAACGTCATGCCTCCTCTTACGTCCTTGTGGACGACAAGATGTATCGCCGAGGATTCTCGATCTCACTCCTAAAATGTGTCAAGGAGGAAAGCGTATCTAACATCCTACATGAGATACACGAGGGGATTAACGCCCAGCATTTGGGTGGCAGGTCTTTGTCCAGAAAAGCATTACGAGCAGGTTATTACTGGCCGACCATGCAAAACGACGTCAGAGAACACGTAAAGAGATGCGAAAAGTGCCAACATCACCAGAATATGCACATTGCACCCCCTGACGTTCTGAAAATAATGTCGTCACCATGGTCATTTGCGCAGTGGGGCATGGACATCCTCGGACCTTTCACGACGAGTTCTTTCCAAAACAAGTATCTGATCATGGTCGTTGACTACTTTACCAAATGGATAGAGGTCGAGGCCCTGGCCAGAATCATTGCATTCAACGTTCTATGATTTTATAAGAGAAACATCCTAGTCGGATTCGGCGTACTATTGTCCCTTGTAACGGACAACGGCACCCAGTTCACGGACAAGAATTTTCAATATTTTTTCGCTAAGACAGGAACCAAACAACATTTCACATTTGTCTAGCATCCCCATACAAACGGGCAGGCTGAGGCCGCCAACAGAGTCATTCTACAAGGTCTAAGATGGAGGCTAGGAGAAGCGAAAAATAGGTGGGTCGAGGAACTCCACAACATACTATGGGCCTACCGGACCACCCCACACTCGACTACTAGGGAGACCTCATTTTGGATGACATATGGGACGGAATCAGTCATCCTCGTGAAAATCAGAGAACCTTCCCGTCGCACAGAATCCCCTCTAGAAGAGGAACTCAACGACGAGGCTCTAAGAGAGGAACTCGACTTGGTTGAGGAGGTCCATTCAGGGACAGCTCTCCGTGAAGAGTCCCAAAAGCAAAAATTCTCATTGTTCTACAACAACCGAATCATCAAACGAGAATTCCAAATGGGCAGCCTTGACCTGCACAAAAACCAAAAGGACTCACGCGAGGGCAAGCTCGCAGCTAACTAGGAAGGCCCATATCACGTTAAATCAAAAACGGGTATCAGGGCATACTACCTCGAAGAACTAAATGGG
This sequence comes from Lathyrus aphaca, assembly GCA_963966055.1. Taxonomy (NCBI): domain Eukaryota; kingdom Viridiplantae; phylum Streptophyta; class Magnoliopsida; order Fabales; family Fabaceae; genus Lathyrus; species Lathyrus aphaca. The sequence continues at coordinate 55,640,467 of OZ014523.1, read as the reverse complement.
GAACCATTTGTTCGACCATGGAACGCTGAAAAGCTTAAACAATATTACAGCTAAAAATCCAGCCAAAGCGTGGAATAGTTGTCGGCTAATAAACCCCAAAGAAGTGCCCGGCGACAGGGATGTATCCTGGTATAAATACAACCCTCAATGTAACGAGCGCGATCATATGCCCATTATTCGGACAAATGGATCGCCCTCAAACGAGCTCCGCCGTTGTCATACCAGCGTGGCAGACCCCAGCTCGCGATGGGAAAGGTCTAAGCCTTAGGGAAAGAGGACACGAGCGCGTCCTCGACTCTTTTAGTGAGAAAAGATCTCACCCTCATCAAGTTCCACACATTGTCGAGTTTAACATTGTCGCGTCAAGCACTCACCCAGACCTAAAAGAAACTTAACAACATACATACAATTTAAGTAACAATGTGCGAGCAAGGTATAAAATAACTATTCATAAATCACTGACCATATGGTCGGACATTGTCTTAACTTACAAGAAAATGGGACCAAGCCCTGTACAAAAACCTATTTAACAAAAGGTGGCACGCATGTCAAAACAACAACGGCACGCAGGCCAATTAACTATTCATCTTCAGGAGGTATGACCACCCCATTCTCCACACGATGGAAAGGACCAGTACCTTCAACGATCAGCTCCACATCAGGATTGGTCACCTTAAGCTGTTCTATGGCATTGTAAAAATTAAAATAAGCCATGCTCAAGTTGTCATGTGCCAACAGTCGGATTCGGGCAATCAATTCAGCCCTGGTCGTCATGGCAGCTTCCTCTTCTGTCTCATCTTCCCCGGCAGTCAACCTGTTTTCCGCTTCTACAACCCGCTTCTTCAAACAATCGTTGTCGGTAGGGAGGCCATCCATCTTGTCCCTGATTTTTGTAACCTCCCTCATAAGCTCGAGCTTGCTCTCGTAATGTCCCTTCGCCTGAAGCAGGTCATTCTCCAGCTTTGCATTTTCGAGCTCCACTTCGGCGACCCTGTCTTTAGCATCCTGGAGATCTTTGCGAGGCACCAGATCGACGTCATTAAAAGCAAGGGCCGCCTCCAGAATGCGTAACATCTCTGTCGCGTCCTGACATATATCAACCCTCAGAGTTCTGTAATCAGTAGATATGATGGTCATTGCATCTAGGTCAAGGACGCGAACGGGCGATCCTTCAGCAAACAATAACCTTTGGGTCGTACATTAGGGCAAGACAAAAGCGCCCGAGGAGGCTACACCAGCCCGCAGAGGAGAAGGAGGTTCTTCAGTCCTGGGCCTTTTTCCCAGTGGAGAGTTGCCCAAATGGGATGTTCCCCAGTGTGGAACTGCCAGAAGCAACAAAATCGTCTAAGGTCGTCTGATCCTTGACGATGTTGATCCGGCTCTTGGAACCTTTCTTGAGGTTTCCTTTGTTCGCTTTCACCAAACGGTCTCGCATCTCGGCCATTTGCGCTGCAAAAAGAACAAACAAATTAGTTATCGAACAAGTCCACGAACAAAAGCCGAGGCCAAAGAAACCACCTAAGAGTCGCATTGTTGCCTCTTCGTTCAGACAACTAAGCAACAACTTCACGTTTATTAATCTGGCCTATGTGTTCGGCGTCCCATCAGGACGGAGGAGGGCATGCCTGTCGGAATCCACAAGTTTTGTCGGACGGAAGCTAGCGTCAAAGTTGAACAACTTATTATAAGTTGTTGTGTCGTCCGCACTCAGGTCCTCGGGCTTAGTAATATAATGCTCGTTGGGATGACTAAAATGGACATCTATCTCATTCCAAAAGAAAGTGGGCCATCAGCCTCTCCTTCTCGTCGATGACCTCACTGTCATATAGCGAGTCCTTTGTTGCCTGCGAGCACGGATGGATTACATAAAAGCGGTACTTAAAACTCCGAACAGAATCCAAGTAGGCCATGAAGAGTCTGCTCGCTTGTTTTAACGACACCCAGTTGTGTCGGCCATCTTGGGACCTCCTCTGAAGGTGGAAGATCCTAAAGAACAAATTTATTGTCATCCCTATCTCCAGGTAACAACATATTAACTCAAAGGCCCTTATAAAAGTTAGAGCATTCAGGTGCAGCTGGGAGGGCGCAAGCTCGAGGTGAGTAAAAACCGCTTGTTGAAAATTGGTAAAGGGCAGGCAATACCCAACCTCACGAAAGACAAATTCGTACATGGGAAAGCGGAGAGCAGGATAACGCGAACAAATCCTCTGAGTAGGCTTCGGAGGTAACGCCATCCAGTTTACAGTTGCCCCATTTCTCCTCTTTTCAATTCTTCCCCACGCGTCTGAGGCATCCACCGCAAATTGAGATGCCATCTCAATAGGCTCATCCATAATAGGTACTCAGAAACGGGGACATCCGTGACATCCGCAGCGAGGCTTTCCTCGACCTTTTGAGCATCTTTTTTTACTTCTTTCATCTGAAAAGCAGAGGAAACACATTGAATTCGACGATCTCAAATCCACCCTTCCACTGCGAGTCAAGTGAAAAGGCTTCGATAAGAACCGGGGACGTACCCCGGGTCAGCCCCTTAATCAAGGAAAATATTACAAGGACAAGGTCGGCACACTGAGCTCAGCTTCGCCACTCTCAGAATGAAGTTCACTGGGGATAAGCCCCTACACGACCATATGCTCGATCGATCAACACTAAGTTATCACAACTAAGATCTATTATGGATCTAACTCCAACTTGCTTACATGCTAAAAGCTAACCCTAGATCTTCATGAACACTCATACGCACCTGATTAACATTCATCAGAATTTCCAGATCTTCATAGAATTTTCCAGAAATTATGAAGATCCTATGAAGTTCATAGGAGATTGATGAATGTTCATCAAGCAAAACTGTAGAAACAGAGAAGGAGATGAAGATTTACCTTGATCCATGGTGGTTTTCTGGAAACGAGCGGCAGCAACTATGAACGTCCGGCAAAGAAATTGTAGAGAAAATTTTTCGGTGAGAGGAAGAGTTCATGCGAAATGGACAAATGAATTTCTTCCTCCCCTTTTATAATGTCATAAGCTCGCATGGGGAATCGCAAAAGCCAAACAATTATTACCAAGGGCTAGCCCCAAGATGTCATAAATGTATTACGGCGCTTTTCTACACGTGTCATTAAAAGTTTAAACGTTTTGTCTTCTCAAAAAGAGAATCTTTTGCAATCTGTTTATCTTCCTCATACGGGCATGCACCCGACGCAAAAATTAAAGGAACTTTGCGGCGACATCTACAAGAATGTCACGATGACCATGACTCTCAGCACCTTAAGTCATTATCCTCGCTCGAGCATAACGACTTGGTGGGCTCCTGTTCTGGATTGCCTAGAAAGTGTCTTACGCCAAATTGAGGCTCGATCCAGTACTCAACTGGGCATAAGCCCATTCAGAGATCCGCGAGGATATGACCGTTGTAGGAAAAGAGCCGTTAACATGTAGTCGTTGGGGACTTCCCCTTCACGCGCCATAACGCCTTTCAGGCGGTCAACTGTCCTTCAGATTTCCTGGAGGTAGTTATGCTCAGTCAAAGGCCACGCGCCTTCAATCTACGGGCATGTGCCCTTATAAAAACCCTCCACTCTTGGAGGACCAAGTATTCAATTATAATCCTCATTTTCTTACGCTTTAGTTTGTATCACACTGAAACTTACTTGAACGTCAGAGTAACTTACAGGTACACCACCCCTTCTCCTGCACACATCGTCACAATCTCAGATGAATGTCACGAAGACCTGTTCGGATCATTTCTGTACAATATAATAGATTTAGTTAGAAAAGACGTGCTTGGCATTTTTTTCGCTCGCGATGTTTAATTTTAGTTTTCTCTGTTGGACTTGGGCCCTCCTTTATATCAAAAAAAAAAATCATAACCTAAATACCATCTTACACATTTAGATTATAAACTCCCAATGAGGACCCCAGACCAATAACAATAACCGCCCGCCTTATTTGCACATTATATCTTGTTTGTGTCGAATTACAGAGAGGTGTGTAACTAGCTTCTAAAGTAAAACAAAGCTAGTTCATAACTTATTTAGACTACTGTCCCCAGCTTCTTCTCTGATTGATACAAAAGTTTTCCCCGAACTCACACAAGCAGGGTCCAAGAATTTGGACATAGTATATCATATTTTCAGAACAATAACATAGATTGTGTCCCATAAAGTACCAAGTATTTAAGTCGGGATCAAACTCCAGCATTCCCTCTAAAGACCCTCCTTCTTATAGATCCTTGTTCATATGTTACATAATTCACAAAAGCACATAGAATGAGAAGAATTTAATAGCATTGCATAACCAAAGATTGCGGATAAAAGGATTCCTCTAACCAAAATTTTCGAAGATGACATATTACACAAGTGAAGTATGATATGAATATGAACCACTACAACGCTATCTCAGATCAAAATCAAAACAAATTTACCTACGCAATTAAAAGTGCATTATGTTAGTATTGAAAATTTTCCAAGTTTTGGGAAATATCATAAAATGGCGACTTCCCTAAGCATAATTATATTTGTTGAGGACGCAATCAGAGAATCTGAGCCGCCGTGTTCAACTTTTCGGCCAGGCTGAGTTGTGTCCTTGTGATGCTAGATAAATATAGCATGAGCAAGTGATCCTGAAAACCATGAACCACTCTAGTCAGCCCAAAACCCTGAGAAGATGAGTTCATAAACCAAGAATATTGCAAACTGTTCTGATGTCTAAAATAATCATTTCATAATGGTTAAACAAAGAAAAGCAGTCCCCTACAAATTCTTAATTTGTTTAATGATCGTAGTAGTCCACAATACTACAACATAACCCAAAACCTAATGTTACCTGCAAGCTCTCATTCACAAGCTGATCAAAAGTTGAGGAGGGAATTTTGGGAAGGGAACCTACAACATCTGAAATACATTTCCCAATTTTGTTGTCTGGGACAACACGCCCTTCCACGACATCATCAACATATTTGTAAGTGTCATCAATCAAGGCTAATAGATGTGTCATTGATGCTTTCATCCCTTCTAAATCAGATGGGATTCTGTCAACAGCAGTTGCCTTCAGATTATCAACTGTCAATGGCAGAAGTTAACATACAATCAGGTTTTTAATCATTAAAGCCAAACAACATTCTTGTTCCATTATAGGCATCTCAAAGCCACAAATTATACAGAAACAACACTGATGGTTAGCTTTATTTCATGATAAAATGGAGTATAAATATAAATTGATTAAATAAAAAACTTGACTATAGATATGATATTCATATGCCTCCTGTTCTGCATGAACTTGAACACGCTCTCAACTAAGAGGCATTCCTCTGGAGAACCGAGACACTTTCTTCTATAAAGTAAAATAAATTAACAGAGGAAAGGCGACAATGTTGTCGATGGCGGATAGTGGTCCATGGCGGAGGAGAGCCAAAATCTCACCATACCGGCCACTTTGCGGCGCTGTTATAGCGAATTATGGCGGAAAAACCCACAATATCAGCCGATATTTACCATTTCAGAGAGCCAAAAAACCGTCATGCATATCCACCACAGCAGCCCCTCTATTTGATAACACTGTAAGGCGGCTATGAATCCTTAATATAAAACAAGTGGAAATAAATAAAGTAAGACATGAATATAGAAAAGTAATCCAATCCCTTAAAACCCCTTTAAAACAGACCACAAGTCTTACTCTTCCGATCCGGAAGCCAAACACCTAACTTTATTCTAAAGAAACTTTTATTAGAAGAAATGTCACAAAATATGTAAAAATGTGTGGGAGTAATATTCCACCCAATGTACCAAATTCAAACAAACATTGCATAGTACTAATAATTTGGATTCATTCCAAGATAATTAAACTAAATCATTAATAACTGGTCAAAGAACTTGGGAACAACCCAAACGTATTACTCGTGATAAAGATGATCTCGGCCATCAAAGTTAACTTTTTTCTTCTTCTATAAAACCATGAAAACATGACGACAAAAATGAATATAAAAGATGAAATCCAATCAATACATACATCCAATGCGCTCAGCTTCAACCATACGAAGATCCAAAGCGATTTCTTGAAACTGTGCAGCAATTTGCTGGTCTCCAAGGGACAAATTGTTTGAAACATATGCTTTTATGGAGCCCTCTCCATCTGCAAATCCTGTATCAACAGTCAAATGTATAGGGTTGGATACTTCTCGAGAATAAAATTCATGGATTAATGCACTGCCACCGGTTACTCCAAGACCAGTTGAATACCTGCATAAAGTAACCAAACTTATCCTCACAGAACTTCAAAGTTTTAACCAAGGTTCCAAAGAACTGGACTTACCATCCAACTATAACTTCCTTGGGGTTCACTTTTTGATGAGATAGCAACATGTTATGATGGTATTCAATATCCAAAGCAACCTGTAAGAAAATTAGAACAAAGAGTTTTTTTCACCTTTTTATTTAAAAAGCAAACTTAAGAAGAAGAAAAAATATCTTCCCGAAAGTGTGTTAAGAAAACTACAATTTGAAATGTCCTTAAATTCAAGCTCAATTGGCAGAAACCGATATTGTTAGTTTGGACGTCACCAGAGTTAAAACCCTGATAGTCAGAGTTGTGTGTGAGTTTCTAGTGATTATTACTATTTCGTTTGCCTAAAAAAACACTACGATTTGAAATGTCAGTTTCTCTAACTTGATATAGCTTAGTTTCAAACAATGAATAATCTTCTACTGCAATGGAACATACATTCGTAGAAATCAATATAATTTCAAAAGGATTGTATATGGAGAATGTGGAAGACCTGGTCAACGGATTCGTTGTAAGGAACAGCGTATGAATTTCGGATATCGACGGTTCCATCGGGGAGAACGGAGCCGAGTAGCGTTCCGATGACACGCTCTGCTTGATCAGGACGACGGACATAGCAATCACAGATGTTGAAGATAACGAGAGGATGAACCTTCCCGGACAAGCTCTGCGTAGAAGAGAACTGCAACACTGAGCGCTTGCTCGCCGCCATGATCAGAGCTTCGATTCAGCGGGTGCGAGGAAGAAACCGTGATAATCAAATCTCGTGAGACGCGGGGTGGCCAACTTTTGTAGATGGGCCTAGTAGGCCCATACAAGGTATCTCTGGGCCGAATTTAGAGAAAATGTCTAGTGTTACTTTTCACATCATACTAACTAAACATGGAGTACCTTTTAATAAAATAGAATTAAGAATGGAATTGTACATGTTAAATTGTATTAGTGTTTCCTCACCTCTTATGAAAATTCACAACCACCTTTAACGTCCGGAAATGTATCTTTGATGCATCTTTTTTAAACACTTCTCAATATAAAATGATGATATACTCTATTTTTGTCAAAATTAAATTGAGAGATGCATCTTCGTATATGTAAAATGTGAGTCTAAAGATACATCTCCGTAAACATCGTTTATTAAAAATCAGTGGGTGGTTCGAAGATGCATCTCCGAACGCTTTTGTTTCATATCCTCGCTTGTAGACCCTTCCCTCTTTCTCATTCTTCATTTTCTATTAAAAAAACAAAACAAAACTTCTCATCCTCTCAAGCTTTTGAGCTTTCTATCTCATTCAAGCTTCTCTCTGTAGCAAACTTCTACTATTGAAACTCTTTCTCCTCTTTTCCAGCATATCATACATCCAAGCTTTTATTTCTCATCATTTTTTATCAGGTAAGTATTTCAAAAAAAAATTCCTTTTAAGTTTTGATTTGTAGTTAGTTGTTTAATCTACATTAGTTGTTCTAGATACATTAGATAGTAGTGTAAACAAACTTAGTAGTTTACAAGAACATGAATTGACATATTTTTGGAGGGTTGGGGTAGCAATGACGTTTTTGTCATGGCTGAGAATCGCAGGTTTGTCCAGAGATGTATCTTCGGATTTGCTCTAAATTGTTTTCAAATATGCATCTCCGGATTTGACTTTGCCTAAAATTTGGTTGATTTATAGATTTGTCTTAACATTTTGTTTTTCTCTACGTCAGTTTGTAACGCATGTGTAATGGCTAAAAACACCCCTGACAGAGTTAGACTCAGACATGTGTCTCAAACCGCGTCAGTACGACGCGAGAGTGCCACAGCTAGGACATGGTTCTACATGGTCTTCCACCTTATCATGACACCAAAAGCTCTAAGAAGACCACCTAGGTCAGCTTGATCACACTATGGACGTGTCAGCGTTCTGTCTCCATGTTGTGGAGATGGGTAGAGCAGGCATAAAGGCAAGATTTTTTTATGGAAAATAGTCCTCACTTGGCTCTTGTGAAGAGTATGATTTTCGGATTACGGAGTTTCGTGTGGTACACGCGGAGGAGAATGCGGTGAATTAGACACAATCAATGGTATATGTTTGGATGTATTTTTTTTTTTTTTTGCATTTTATGACAAATGTTATGAATGATTTTAACTTTTTGAATTAATGTATGAATTTTTACTTTCCTTTAACTTTAATATAAACTTGATTTTACTTCGATTTCACTTTGATTTTACTTTAATATAACTTGGCACCAAAAAATTACAATGTTTGGACAATGGTGCTGCTCTGAAATGATTTAGGGGGTTTTTGAAGTTGCATCCCTGAAATAATCATCCATTTCCATTAACACGCTTCAAATACCTTTTAAAGAAATTCATGGGACATTTTGGAGATGTATCTTCAAACACACTAAAATAACATACGGAGATGCATCTTCAGACCATATTTTGTTCAAAATGGGTGTATCTCAAAAACGTGAAGTCTGGTGTGATTTTGGATGCATTTGTAGATGAATCTTCGGACACATTAAGGTCATTTTTGGGTTTTTAGAGGTGTGAGATGCATACTTAAGGGCATAATGAGCATTTCCATTTTTTTTCTTTTTGCCCCGGTGTGTTATTTTTGGCTAGTGTGTTAGCCCCAATAAGTAAGTTAGAATTGGGATGTTTCTCTAACTTCCTTTTTGTCCTAACTCAGGCCTATTTATTGATATTGGCCCATTGTAATTGATTAAGAGATTCAAAATAATATTTTTTTTCTTCCCTTTATATCGTTTCCTACCACTTGTCAACATGACATCAGTAACATATAGATTACCCTGATAACTTTATCCTTTTCTTCTCTTTTCTCCCTCATTGGCTTGTCCAGATTTCATTGCCTCCCACTTTCTCTTTTCTTTGCAGTTTTACATGTTATTTTACATGTGTTTCCACAACGTTTGTTTTTGAGGTTTCATCTTTATTCTTATCTTTTCTTTCCAATTGCAAAATCAATTTGTATCACTGATTTCACTTTCTTATCTCTAACCACTAAAACCATCGATCTTCCCAAATTTCTTTCATTTTTTCTTGGTTCTTCAACTCAATTGATCCCTGAAAACCATTGATCTTGGTTATTCATCCTTCTTCTTAATAGAAATCAAACTCATAAACCTTTTTTCTACCAAACCCACTGAAACCCTATATTTCACAGGTTTTCTTTCATTTTTCTTGGTTCTTCACCTCAATCAATCCCTAAAAATCATCAATCTTTGTTTTTCATCCTTCATCTTCTTGGAAAGCATACATAGAAACCTCATTCTCTACCAATTCCACATTTTTTCCTTTCAACTTCATAGCTCTTGATTTCTCCTTCGATCTTCATGGAGAATACTGATGGCAATTTATCACCTCGGCCAACCGATAAACCTAAAAAACACATCTCATTGCGACAACAAACTCAAAAACAATCTTGATCAATATACAACTAATAACCACAATTATCAGATTGGCATGTTTGATCCCTTCTACATGCACCCGAGTGACAACCTCGGTTTGGCTATCGTTACCCCTTCCCTCAATAATTCCAATTTTCATTCATGGTCCTAGTCCATAAAACTTGCTCTCATGTGCAAAAATTGATATCATGCTCTTATTTATAACCCCTTCATGCTTGGACACAAATATATTTTAACTGTGATTGAAGATTTTAGTCGTTATTACTGGATTTTCATAATCTTCCTTCTCCCATCCTTTACACCCACAAAAAATTCCCCTGAACCTTAATAATTTCCTTAATGACCACCTTAGGAGCTTTATAAAAGAACATAAATGAATAGAAAAGTTATTAAGAATTGAATTTAACAAAGTCACTCTACCTCCAATAGATAATTTTGTTCTTTTTCACGAAGAAAGCTTCCTATGGAACTTGATTAAAATGGGATTCCAAACCTTACTCCTTCTAGGATTTGCACCAGTAGAAATACCCAAGAACATGAAGGGGAAACTTCCAATTTCGAAAGACAAAAAACAAGAAGTTTCCTTGAGAAAGTCCTCATCCAGATTAATCCTAAAAGCTTACTTTTGTGAAAGTTGACACGTAGCCCAGACACCAATTTGAACCCCCTCAAAACCCCTTTTAAACTCCAAAAATTTAACCAAATCCATTCTCTTAATAACATAATGTCATCCACAAACTAAAGAATATCAAAATGAATGTCTTCGTCAATTTTGAAAGGTTTAAAATCTCCCATTGAAATTACATTATTCACTAAGGCATTCAAACATTCTGCAGCTAAAAGGAATAAGAAGGGTGATAGAATATCAATTTGTCTCAAACCTCTACCCACTTCAAAATCTTTAATCGGACTCACATTTACCATAATAGAAAAAATACTAGAAAAAACACTCTAATTTATCCACCTCATCCACCTTCGACCAAAACCCATTTGACCCATCACACTTCTAAGGTAATTCTAAGGAAGTCTATCGTAAGTTTTTTTAAAATCTACCTAAAGAAGCAAGCAACCTCTTTTGTCTTTTTTTTGCTAAATCCAACAATTAATAGCACTCCATCAAAAATTTATCTTTTTTTTTCACAAACACTGATTGATTCCTAAAAATCAATGAAGGAATAATTCTTCGTAGTCTTGATGCCAAAAATTTAGCCATTATCTTATACAAGCTTGAAACCAAACAAATTGGCCTAAAATCACAAACTTCTTAAGCATGGTCAACCTTTGGAATAAAAGTATAAAAAAAAACTGGCGGTGATTGCTTTAGGAAGAATATCACTAGATTAGAATTCATTCAAGAAATTAGCCATTAAATCTTCTTTGATTGTATTCTAGCAGGTTTTGAAAAAACCATTGTTGAAGTTATTCAGCCCCGGACTTTTGTCTCCCTCACTCGACTAAATTTCCTCTTTAATTTCTTCTAAACAAAAACCGATTTACCAAACTAAAAATCTCTTTTCTACTAAGATGGTTGAAATTTACTCCCACAAACTTGGGTCTTTGAAACCAAGGTTCTTTAAGCTTTTCAACAAAATGATATTTAATTTTGGCCTTAATCTTTTCCACGTGTGATATCAAGCTTCTAGAAGTCTTCAAAAGCACAATTTTGTTTCTTCGATACCTATGATTGATAATGGAATGAAAAAAACCTCAAATTAGCATCAACATCACGAATCCACATGAATCTGGATTTTTGGCGCAACATACTTTCCTTGAGATTCAAATTACCCCCAAAAATTATTTAAGGCTCCAAATATTTTATCAGCTAGACTAACCAAATCCAAGTTCATAGATTTTGTTGCCTCTAAATCTAACATATCAAATTCCTTGATGGATTCTTCCACTTCCAAATTGATTTTTCCAAAACTTTCCGCATTCCACCTTTTTAAGTTGTCTCTTAAAAATTTGAGCTTCGCTTTCATCACAAACACACATTTACCACAAACCACATTAGATCTATACACTTTCTCAACAAACGGAATAAAATCATGATGGTCAAACCAAAAATTAAACACCTTGAACAAATTAGGACCCTAAATAGAATTATTAGCAAGAATCCAAATAGGACTATAATCAGACACATCTTTCTCCCCCATAATTTGACCTCTAACTTTCCAACTTGAAATTAGACTTTCAGATATGAGAAACCTATCTAACATGCTCATATAACTACTGTTAGATTTGAACCAGGTAAATATATTTTCTACCGTCGGAACATCAACCAACTCTAAACTATCAAAAAATTCTTGAAACTCATCAATCTCATGCCAATTAACATGAGTACCCTCCCATTTTCTTTTTGCTGGATTCTTAACCGCATTAAAGTCCCCTCCCACACATCACAATTTTGCATGAAATTTTTGTTTAAAAGTCAACAACTCACGCCATATCCTCCTCTTACTAACCAGCATACAAGAATAATATATGTTTATGATGTAATAACATATAGCTTCCTAATTAATGCAAATTCCAACAAAACCTTCTCCGCTAAAGCTATAAATCAGAGAAAACATAACTAGCTTCCAAAGCATCAGCATGCCTCCTGACCTCCTTTCCGACCACTTTGTTGACCATTCTACCTGATTGCTACCCTACAACGATGAAATTTACAACACCTCTTTTGAATTTATCTTTGATTCCTGAATCAAACAAACATCCATTTTTCTTTCCCTAATAAGATTTTGTAAAGCCCTCCTCTTAATAGGATTTCCACATCCTATGAGATTATACGACAAGATATTCATACTTTATCATATTATAAAAAAACAAACTCTAATTTTCTTCTCTTACTTTTTCCATTCAACCCACGAGAAGAATTATGAAAAAACGAGAGAATTAAAATTCTCCCTTTAATGAAATCTTGCTAATAAAGTGTTTGTAATTTATTTCCCAAATCAAGATTCCTCCTAAAAAACACTCAACTTTAAACCTTGAATCTTAAAAGTTCTCTTTTTTAATCTTCCAAAATTAACCACAAAATATTAAAATGAAAGTTTATATTGAAATTAGAAATCAAATCCATTTGCATTGCGCTAACATATAAGCATTTCACACTCTTACTAACAATACAAAAGACACCTCGTGAATGCATTAAAATCAAAATCCCAATAAAAAATTATTTGAAGTATTACATTATTGTCTAAATAAATTCAATTTTCATCATTTATAAAGAAAGAAGTCGTAAAACATACACAACAGAGCCATATGAGCAATCACATTAGTCTTTCAACACTAATTTCAAAATGAGTTGGAGATCACACATTAATCCAAAACCTTAAAGCATTTAGTTTATGAGTCTTCTCACTTATAAAGTGTTTAAGATCTGTTTTTTCATCAATGTGGGACTCATACTCACACTAGATATACCAACAATCTTCACCTCAAATGTGATTTCATCCATTCGTATGGATATTCTCTCCCTTAAATGAAATATTTTTCATCCATATCCGCTTGCACTGTCGTTGGATGACCTCAGCATAACATGTTGCTTGAACACTCTTGTCAAAAAGACTTTCGATACAAGAAGTCTAATTGAACTAGGATTTAATACCACTGTTAGGTCATGAAGGATCCGGAAATCATCACATTGGACTTTCAACATTCAATTTGAAATGAGTTGATCATCACATACTAACCCAAAATCTTAAAGTATTAGATTTATGAATCTTCTCACTTATAAAATATTTATCATCAATTTTTCCATTCAATGTTGAACTCATACTCTTTCTTGATATATCAACAACCAACAATACTAAAGAACCCTGCGGTGCACCAAAACCAAAATCTTAATAAAAATTATGTGAAATCTTGTATTACCTAAGTAAATTCAATCTTCACCAAGAAAGAAGTTGTAAAACAAACGCAACTTAGTCATAGGAGCAATTTTTAAAAATAAATAACATTTTAAAAATAATACTACATCAGTTTTAAAATGTCTTAAGATTTTCAAGTATAGATTTTTTTTTTGACGGATAAATATAGATTAAAAATATAATAATATTGTAATAAAATATTATATTTTTACTAAGTTAATCATATTAATATATTATAAATAGTTTAATATGTTCTAAATCAAATAGTTTAATACGTTCTAAATGGCGTAAGAAGTAATAATTAAACTACATATTTAAAAAATAGTAACATTCATTTTTATATTAAAACAAATTTAATTTGTTAAAAAAGGATGGACTTATTTATAACTTTTAAAAATAATACTACATTTGTTTTAAAATGTCTTAAGATTTTTAAATATAGATTAAAAAATATAATAATATTGTAATAAAATATTATATTTTTACATTTTTATATTCCAAAGAGTGAGAATGTGCTGAGTTTGAGCGATTATCGTCCGATTTTCCTTGTCGGGTGTATTTACAAAGAACTTTCGAAGTTATTAGCAGCAAGACTGAAAAGGGTTATTGGTTTCCATCATCTCTCCTTGTCAATCCGCTTTTGTTCCGGGAAGGCAATTACTTGAAGGGGTGTTGGTGGCTAATGGTCGTGGATTTGGCGGAGAAGGAGAATAGTGAGTGTTTGCTTTTCAAGGTAGATTTCGAGAAAACTTACGACAAAGTGAGTTAGAACTTTCTCAAATATATGATGAGAAGAATGAGTTTTGATGAGCTTTGGTTGAAATGGATAGAGTCTGTAGTATTCTCTAGCTTCATGTCGGTCCTTATTAGCAGAAGCCCGACGAAGAAGTTTAAAGCTAGAAGGGGGCTTAAATAGGGAGATCCTCAATTTCCTTTCTTGTTCGTTATCGTTGTGGAAGGGTTATTCGGTATTGTTAGAAGATCTTATATTAATGGTAATTTCTCTAGTTTTCATGTTAAAGATAGTTGTGTCGTGGACATTCTCCAATTCGTCGATGATACTCTTTTAATTGGAGACGGAAGTTGGAAACACCACAGGGCTCTCAAATCGGTGGTTAGCGGTTTTGAAGAAATTTAGGGTCTTGGATTCAATTTTCTAAAAAGTAAGTTTATTGGTCTTAATTTAAATTCTATTTTTTTGGAGGCAGCTGCAACTTTTCTCTCTTGCAGGTTGGAAGATAGAAACTTCAACTTCCTCGGTACCTCGATTGGTATGAAATCTAGACGTATTTCTTCGTTGAATTTCTTGTTGCGTAAATTGGAAAACCGATTATCAAAGTGGAAAACTAGAACATTGAGTCTCGGGGGAAGGATTACTTTATTGAGATCTGTTTGGAGCGGCCTGCTTGTGTTTCTTTTGTCTTTCTATAGGGCTCCAGTCATGGTCTCTAAGGCTATCACAAAACATCAAAGCAACTTCCTTTAGGGAGATAGAGACAGTAAAAGAAGAATACATTGGATTGGTTGGGAACAATTATGCTTGCCTCTTCACGTAAGTGGTCTCGGTTTTAACAGGGTGGAAGAATTTAACATAGCTTTATTGTTCAAATGGAGATGGCGTCTTTTAGAAGGGAGAGACTCATTGTGGATTCATATTTTAAGGACCCGTTACATCGACCTTGCTCTTTCTGTCTATGCGCATAACAATAACAACAATAGGTATTTCGACTCCCAGTGGTGGATGGATATTTCCTCCTTGGAGAAAAGGTATGATGACAGGATGTTTGTAAATTTCCCGGAATTGTTTCGGTTGAGCAATCTTAAAAATGAAAAATTGGTTGGAATAGGCGAGTGGATCGCAGATCGTTGGATTTGGGACGATCTTGGAATTTCTCTTAGTAATGATTCTTCATTTTTAGGTAGATTGCAGACTCTGACAGCATTACTGCAGAATTTCACTCTTTCTCGTGTTTTCGACGAACGAGTCACTTGGATACAAAATGATTTCTTTTATTTTCCTGCACCATACTGTTGCGATTTCAAGCAACTTTGCTTTTGTAAAATTGCGGAGTTATAAGGTCCCTTTTCTGCATAAATATTTTTGCTTAGAGACTTCTTTTGAAAAGATTACTTTTAAAAGAGTCTCTTGTGTTCAAAGATATTTTATCCTTAGATCAAATTGTTTGCCCTTTATGCCTTGGTGCCAATGAAAATCTCCTATAATATTGTTGTTAGTGTGTGGTGAAAAATTTTAACATAGATTGATTTTGAAGTTATTCTTAATATTCGTTGATATTCGTAACAGTTTTTGGAGCTTGGTGAATTATCTTAAAGAAAGAAAGTAAAGGTGAGAAGAGAGGAAACTTTTGATTAATCACTTGTTGAAATATTTAGACAGTTAGCAACAATATTTTATTTGAAGAAGAAAAATGGAGCCTTTTTCGATCTCGTTTGAAACATTAAATCTTTTATTTGAATGTGTCTTTAACATAGAATATTACTCATCCCATCCCAATTGTAATTTTTTAAATAAAAAAAAATCCTTTGCATTTTTTAATTTAACTGTCAATTGATCTTTAATTTCTTCTTATTAGGTTTGAATTATCGTCCAAGTTTAAATACTGTAGTACTCGTTTAATATATAACCTGCTAAAAATACCTTCAAAGTTAAGTATATAGAATGTATGGCCCATAAATTTACAACTTTAGTTTCTCGATCTGTCTTTACAATCTAGTTGGCATATACCAAAAAGGGTAGTAGTTTTTTCTTGAGGCTATGATGAAAAGTTATTAAAAAATTTACCACACGAAATTCATTATTGGTGAAGAGACTGGGGTCCCATATAATGATAGGTAACAACAAAGCTCCCCACCCAACCCAACAAAACCTTAACATGTGATAGCGAACGAAAGTATGGATAAAGAAACCCAAACTTGACATATACACAATGATGACACAAATTCAAACAATGTCACTATAGCATCTAGAGACAGAAAAATTCAGAAATGATGACTCGAGTGTTATTTTAGATTTGGCAAAATACACAATCACACACGAGAGCTGGACCCATTACGCAACTCACACATGCTACACCTAATAATCATAATAAATATTACATCTTTACATACAAATTACGAAACAAACATTTGAAAATTCAGAAAAATATCATACATAAGATTATTCCATTTCATGTTTGATGAAATGAAATCCACAAACATGACATGATTGATCAAGAACCGTTTGATTCGATTCGATCATCACTTAGACTTGAAGGGAATGGCTCTGATTACAACTTGATGGTATAGTGCTGCAAGAGCTGCTCCAATAAATGGTCCAACCCAGAAAATCCACTGCCACAACACAAATAATAATTTAAATAAATAATGATGCAATAAAAAAATGGAATTTCTTTTTTAATATTTTTTCAACTTACGTGATCATTCCAACCAATTTTCTTGTTGAAGACAATAGCAGCACCAAGACTCCTAGCAGGGTTAATACCAGTTCCAGTAATTGGAATAGTTGCCAAATGCACCAAAAACACAGCGAATCCAATTGGCAACGGTGCCAAAATCTACTCATACGAAAATTAACCATTAATCTTGTAAGAATTTATAGACTTGAATAATATTGAAATTTAATAATTTGTTTACTACTTACAGGAACATGAGAGTCTCTGGCGCTACGTTTAGCATCAGTGGCTGAGAAAACTGTATATACAAGAATAAAAGTGCCAACAATTTCAGCACCAAGTCCATCACCTTTGGTGTAACCAGGAGCAACAAAGTTGGCACCACCGTTCAGATCTCCAAACCTTTGTTTACCTTCAAAACCTTTCACCACACCAGCACCGCAAATAGCACCCAACACTTGCATCACCATGTAGAATATTGCTCTTGTCAATGATAATTTCCTCGCCAAAAATAGCCCAAACGTCACAGCCGGGTTTATATGACCCCCTGCATGATATAAATCAGTTCAGCTCAGTTGATAGTTGTACAGAGATATCAGATATAAAGACGCGTTCGAACAGAAATATACCTGAGATTCCAGCGGTGCAGTAAACGAGAGCGAAGATCATGCCACCAAAAGCCCAAGCGATTCCTTGAATACCAACTGTTTTACATTTGGAAGTTTCTCGAACAACGCCCATGACGGTTAAAACGGTTATATAAAGGAAAAGGAAAGTGGCTATGAACTCGGCTATCCCGGCTCTGTAGAAAGACCATGAAGTCAGCTCTGATGGCTCAAAAAGTGGCGCTGGTGGTGGCTCTTGATAGTCCTTTGGCTCGTCTTGGCTCTGAGCTGCAATCCCAAGTGGCTGTCTCTCTGGAAACTTGTTGGCTCCCAAGGACACATCCTGTTCCTTAGCTTCCATGTTTCTTTTGTTTGTGTTTTTGTTGTTTTGGTGAGTGAGGTGAGTGTGAAGAAGGGATAAGAATAAGAAGCGGATTTATAATAGGAATTGGTTTGAGTTAATGGAAATGTGGGCCCTACCATGCGTAATATGTTTCATTTTTCTATTGAGAGGACGAATTATTCATCCTAGCTGGCTTTATTCTAACAACTTAAGGTAAGACCTACCATGTTCCGCGTAGTACTGGAACGTGGACTACTGTGTTTGCGAGAATAAGAATAAGAAATGTGTTACATAAGAAGGGTAAAAATGGAAATGAAGTGTAGAAAATAGAAATGGTGGTCCATTTTCCACGTGTATTTTAAGCTGGGCGGTGGTTATTGTCAAATTGGGATGTCTCTGTGAAGTGACACGTGTCTCTTGAGATTGTCGTGTTGTGCATTGCATTAGCACACAGGTTAGGTTGGGTGATGCTATTTCTTATTGTAGGCGGTGGCTAGTGGCTACTACGGCGATGTGCCGAAAGTGATTTCATTTTTTTTTTTTTTTCATAAATTGGATAATTAAAAATTCACACGATTTATCTATTATGATTTATGATGATGATTTTCATATGATGCTAATAACAAGCATTACTTTTAAGTTTATTTTGTTTGCTTAGATTACAATTTACTTCAACTGGAGTATATGGCCATTTTTCAGAGGTTTCTAAAAGAAGTTATTTAGACACACAAAATACTATGATATAATTATTTAAGAGCACATATTATTTAATTTTTAATGTGTTTATTTAAATCTTGTGAGTTAGGAATACTTTCGCAAGATTTTTAGCATCTAAACAAGTGAAATAGCATGTCAAAATCTTGTTAATGAATGGTGTCATGCCGTATGGTTATAATATATGAGCTATATAATGTAGATTTGACTTTCTCTACAAATTTACCCAAATCTATTCAAACTAGCTATAGAAGGATGAGTAATGCGCAGAAAAATGGAAGAATGGATATAATGGGGGAAAGAGAGATAGACGACAAATTGAAAATTACTATGAAAAGAAAGAATTAAGAAAAAAAAATGAGAAATAGAGTTGATGTAATAAAGATGATAAAGAATAATTATTTTATATTAAAAAGAATAATTTATAAATACCGTAAAGTTTTTTTTTTTAATTTGATTTTTGTTGGAATTAACTCAAAATCTATAAGAATTCCGATCATTTTTTTATAAATAAGAAAGGTTTTTGCGAAAAATTAACAAAAAAAAAAATTAGGGTTCTAAGAGAATTTTGGAGAAGAATGTTGTTATCCACAATCTGTGAAATTTTTTCTTTCTATTTACTTGCAACTGCAAACTGTGAATTACAATAGATTGATTGATTACAAAATATAAGAGTTGCTCTCTATTTATAGAATTATGTTTGCTTACATCCTAGGCAAAAGCTCAAAACTATAAAAGCCCAAAATATATATTTTGGAACTAAATCAAATCTAAATTAAATCTGTGTGAAACAACTGTTTCAACACACCCTTCCTTCCGTCGAGCAACCTGCTTCGACACAATGAATTACAGTTTCAACACACCACCTAATTCACCGTGTCTAAACTCTCTACATTCATCATAGACCTTAGCTTCTTGAACACTTCGACTTGCACTCCCTTCATCATGATAACTGCAACCTGATTCACAGTTCTGCAGTGTTCCAAATTCATATTCTTTTGCTACCTGCTCTCGAAGATAATGGAACCTCATTTCGATATGCTTACTTCGATCATGCACTATCAGATTTTTCACCAGATTGATAGATGACATGTTGTCGATCTTCATGGTGATTGCTGCATGACTCTTTGATGTAATATATTCAACCAAATTCACCATCCATGTTGTTTGACATGCAAAAAGAGAAGCAAATATGTACTCTGCTTAGCATGATGATAATGCCACTACTGGCTCCTTTCTCGAACTCCAAGCAGCTGGTGTACCACCTAACATAAACACATATCCAACTGTGGATTTTCGATCCTCAGCATCACTACACCAACATGAATCAGTTTATCCCACTATCTTACATTTTTTCCTTCATCAGCTGCAGGAAATAAAATGTCATAGTCGATGTTTCTTTACAGATACCTTAGTATCCTCTTCGTCGCTGCTAGGTGTGATACCTTTGGCTTTTGCATGAATCTAATCACCATACAAACATTATATGCTAAGTCAGGCCTTGTGTGACAAATGTATCTTAGTGGCCCAATAAGTCTTCTGTATTATGTTGGGTCGATATCATCTTCATCTGGATCTTTCGACAGTTGCAATCTGGGCTCAGCTGGAGTCGAAGTTGGGTTGCAATCTTGCATCTCGAATCTCTTCAGTATTTCGCCTGCATATCTTCTTTGATACATCATCAAACTTCTATTACTCTTGTAAAACTCGATGCCAAGGAAATATGAGAGATTTCAAAAGTCTGACATTTCAAACTCCTCGCTCAGGTCACGTTTGAAATTTTCGATCTCCTTCTTGCAACTTCTTGTTATCAACTGATCATCGACATAGAGATATAGTATAAGCAATTTTCCATTGCTTCTTCTTACATATACTCCATGTTCAGTTGTGCACTTCACAAATTTCTTCTCCCTTAGAAAGTCATTTATCTTCTTGTTCCAAGATCTTGGAGCTTGCTTAAGTCCATACATGGCTTTATGCAGCCTGTACACTTTTCTTTCGTCACCTTGTTTCATAAACCCAGCTGGTTGTGCAACATAGATTTCTTTGTCTAAAGGGCCATTGAGGAATGCACACTTCACATCCATCTGACATGTGTGTCAGTTGTTCATATTCGCTAGACCAACAACCAACCTGATTGTTTCAATTCTAGCAACAAGTGCAAATACTTCATCGAAGTCGATTCCTTCCTTTTGAAGAAATCCTTTCGCCACAAGTCTTGCCTTGTGTCGAGTCACTTCCCCTCTGGGATTCAGCTTCACCTTGTATACCCACTTCACATTAATTGCCTCCTTGCCTTGAGGAAATTAGATAAGTGACCAAGTGTTGTTGACTTCGATGGGCTTCATCTCCTCATACATTGATTTCACCCACTTCAAATCTTTCAATGCCTCAGTTGCATTGACAGGTTCGACATCTGCATAGAAAGCATAGTGTACCAGCTCACCTTCTTCATCGACCACATCATCTGATGTAATCACATATTCTTGCAACCTTGCAGGCATGTATCTTGTTCGTTCAGGTCTGCTTGGGGCTGATTCACCTCTAACATATTCTCGTCGAACATCTCTTTCGACTTAACTAGTTGGTTTTTCACATAAGATTCCAACTAAATATTTCTTGGCATTTTCAGTCCAATCCCATTCTTTAAGCTCATCTTTGATCACGTCCTTGTCGATCACCACTTTCTTGTTTACTAGGTCGAACAACCTGTAACCTCTAGTTGAATGATATCCTATAAGAATCATTTGACTAGACTTGTCATCAAGCTTTCTTCGCAACTGATATGGCACATGTCTATGTGTTATATATCCAAACACCTTCAGATGACTCAAGTTTGGCTTGACACTAGAACAACACTCTTCTGGCGTAACTCCTTCTAGCTTCTTCGTCGGACACCTGTTCAAAATATACGTTGTAGTCGACACATCTTCTCCCCATAGTTCTTTGGGTAGATGCATGTCATTCAACATATTTTTCACCATGTTCATGATGGTTCGATTCTTTCTTTCTGCAATTCCATTTTGCTATGGAGTGTAGGGTGGAACCACCTCATGCACAATCCCTTCTTTCACACATAATGAATCGAAATCTTTCGACACATATTCTCCACCACCATCATTCCTCAAAATCTTGAGCTTTCAACCACCTTTTCTTTCGACCATAGATTTAAACTTGGCAAATACCTTGATCACTTCACTTTTCTTTTTGATCAGGTAAGTCCATAATTTTTGACTGAAATCATCTATGAAACTGAAAAAGTATCTGTTACCTCCAATCGAATTCACCTGGATAGGACCACATACATCAGAGCATATGACTTTAAGAATTGACTTCGACCTACTTCATGCATCCTTGCTGAAGTTATTCTTGTGTTGTTTTGACTGAACACATTCTTCACACGCTTCGTTTGGAATGTTGATTTCTGGAAATCCTGGAACCATATTTCTTCTCTTCAAATCTCTGATGTCTTTGAAATTGAGATGACCAAATCTACAGTGCCATAGCCATTCATCTTTGCCGGTTGCAAGTAACTTATGCACCATCACATTTAGTTCGATCTTGAAGATTCTATTATGAGTAATTGGAGCCTTCAAGATCAACCTGCCACCTGTGTCGATGACTTTCATCACCTTGTCTTTGACCGACACCTTGTAGCTCTTTCCGACCAACTGCCCTATACTGAGCAAATTCCTTTTCATGCTTGGTATGTACAAAAAGTTGGAAATTAATGACCTTTTGCCATCATTCCTCTTAATCAGAACATTACTAATACCTTCAACTGCTAGAGTATTGTCATTTGCGAATTTCATTGTGCTCTTCATTGAGGGTTTCATGTTGACAAACAAATCTTTCCTACCACTCATGTGTGATGAGTATCCTGAGTCCAAGTACCATTGGTCCTGGAATCTCTTTTCATCTCTTATTGTGACCATCAGCAACATTTCTTCTTCTTCATGCTTTGCCAATTTAACATCAGAATCTTGATTCTTTTGCATTTTTGGACAACCACTAAAATAGTGACCATACTTCTGATAGCTGAAACACTGAATATGACTATTGTTTGGCTTTCGACCACCACCTCTTCCTCTACCTGCAACACCGCCTCTTTGGTTACCTTGGTTCCAGGGTTTTCTTTGATTCGACCAGCCTCCTTCTTAGTGACTTTTTTAACACCCACTTTTTCCCATTTCAAAATTATATAAACTTTTCATAAAATCAGAGTTTAATCAACTAAAGTGTGATGCTACATCAACAACCAAACATCATTTCATTTACTCTAAAACAAGCAGCGGAAATAATTGTTTTAACATCAAACTGCCCAAAGGCCTTACAGTTCAATCAAAATATGGTTTATTAACTCAATACTTAATCATAAGGAAGTTTGCTAAAAATCAAAAGAAATGTTGATAAAAATCCCCGTTCCCGTTACATATCAGAGCTCCTAGGACACTGACATCAACATCAAGCACTCCTTAAGTACCTGAATTATCTGTACTTCCGAAGAAGCACAGACGCAACAAAACAAACAAAAGGGGTGAGAAATAGTTTCATAACATAGCGGTGCAAATAACACCTCAAAGGATAATCATAAATCCATACACATCAATTAACACAATCAATCCAACAAACAGATGTAATGTGACTCACTGACATAATGCAGCAATGCGGTACCGACTTTCAATAATGGTTCATTAAATTGAACCCGGATGTATCGCTTACGCTCCACCGAGACACGATCATCCATGCACCAACGATTCACAATGAATCAGAATGATCACTTACGCTCCACCGAGACATGATCATTCCACCAAATATGTATGCATATGCAGACTCAAACACATACACCATAATACAATTACGCATGAAAACATTCATGCCTTAACGATCCACATGATCCCACCAGTATTAGTCACATCATTATACCATTCATGTTAAGCATATACCAAAATCTCATAATTCAATAATTCATTATATTACTAACAAACTTATGCTTCTTATACAATCCTCACTATTACATTCATTAAAGTTTGGTTATCAAGTCCTACAATTAGCACTAAACCTCAAGTTATCGTCTTAGAATAATCATAGGAACTTATACTAAAATAATGGATAATAAAACATATCAAAATTTCACAAAATTCCAAGATACAGAGGCCTGACATGGCCTCCAGTGTCCCCTGACACGGCCCGTGTCAGGTGCTCTGAACACACACCTCTCAAAACAACAAAATTAACCAAGACCAGGGAGCTGACACGGGTGCCCGTGTCGTGTGACACGGCCCATGTCACACTCACTGATGCCCATTTTCCTCAAAAATCCATCCCACCCTATTCCAGTGGCCTGACACGGCCACCCGTGTCCTGTGACACGGCCCGTGTCGGGTGGCTACGTGAATTTTCCAACTTTTTCCAAAAAGATTCCTTTTCTTTCCTCTCTCACTCCAAACCAAAACCAGTTCATTTAAACTTGATATTAGCATCCATAACAGTCAAATTTCAATACTTTATACCACCACACACTCATAACATCAATTATTCCTCTTCTCCATAACAACTATTCTTCAATTCACATAGCACACATTCAAGAACGGTTCATACAAGATTACCTCATAAACAAATTATTCTCATAGTAATCATCATCAATCATAAACACAATTCAAGAGTTCATAATCTATCATATACATATCACAATTTCATCAATTCCAAATCTTAACATATATGAACCCTAAGGGAGGAAAGATCTCCCAATTACCCTTATTGTGTTAATTCACCAATTATAAAACCCATTATCCCCCCTTACCTCGAAATAGAGATGAGTTCTTCGAAATCTTGGTCTTGATGATCTACGATCCTTGACCTTGCCCTTCTTCTCCTCTTTCTCCAGACCTCATTGTTCTTCGTCAAAAACACAATGAATGAAAATTGAATCCCTAATTCCACTTACATAAAACAATAATTCCACATTTGCCCATTAAACCTCTAACTAACCCTTTTTATTTTATTTTATTTAAATAATAACGATATTATAAATACATTATTATTATATTATTATTATTATTCTCATAAAACATTTCTCTCCAATTTATTCAAATATACCATCAAAATATTAATATTTATTTCATAAAAATAAATATAAAATCAAGGCGTTACAACTCTCCCCCACTTAATTATTTTCGTCCTCGAAAATGTACCTGAATGGAATAACTCTGGATATGATTCCCGCATCTTGCTCTCCAGTTCCCTGGTAACACTTCCACCAGCAGCTCCTCCCCAAGCTACTCTCACAAGAGGTATTTCTTTGCCTCTTAGCTGCTTCATCTTGCGATCCTCAATTCTCAAAGGTAAGGCATCCACTGTGAGGTTATCAAGAACTTGCACTTCATCCCTTTGGATGACATGTGACGGATCAGACACATACTTCCTGAGTTGCGACACATGAAACACTTCATGCAAATTCGAATGTTCTGGAGGTAATGCCACTCGGTAAGCAACATTGACTACTCTCTGCATAATCTGATAAGGTTCGATAAACTTAGAATCCAACTTCTTAGATTTCAAAGCACGACCAACACCGGTCATCGGGTTGACCCTCAAAAACATATGGTCACCCTCACTGAACTCCAAGTCTTTTCTCTTGTTATCATGGTAACTTTTTTGTCGACTCTGAGATGCTTTCATTTTTTCTTTAATCATCTTGATAGTCTCAGTAGTCTGCTAGATAATCTCTGGTCCAAGCATAACATTTTCACCCGTCTCATACCAACATAGAGGTATTCTACATCTCCTACCATAAAGAGCTTCAAATGGCGCCATTCCAATTCTTGAATGGTAACTGTTATTATAAGTGAATTCAATTAGTGGCAAATGAGTATCCCACGCACCTCCTTTTTCTAACACACACATTCTCAATAAATCTTCCAGTGACAGAATAGTCCTCTCTGATTGCCCATCCGTCTGTGGGTGGTAAGTTGAACTCAATTTCAACTTAGAACCCAAAGCCTCATGCAAACTCTTCCAAAATTCTGAAGTAAACCGCGGATCTCTATCCGATACTATACTCGACGGTACACCATGCAATTTCACCACAATCCGTATATAAATCTCTGCCAATTTAGTTAACGGGAAACTGATGTTAATTGGAATAAAATGTTCCGACTTAGTTAGCCGATCAACAATTACCCAAATAACATCAAAGCCTCTCACCGTATTCGGTAAACCTGTCACAAAATCCATAGCAATGTTGTCCAATTTCCATTCTGGAATCTCTAATAGTTGCATCAGCCCCAAAGGCTTCTGATGTTCCACCTTAGATTTCTGACA
Organism: Lathyrus aphaca; assembly: GCA_963966055.1. NCBI lineage: Eukaryota > Viridiplantae > Streptophyta > Magnoliopsida > Fabales > Fabaceae > Lathyrus > Lathyrus aphaca. The sequence goes on along the minus strand of OZ014523.1, from coordinate 55,614,510 downwards.
CACCAAGCAAGCATAAACAAATTGCGCGATATCCCTCTTCATACTGTACCACCAAAACAATTTCTTCAAATCATGGTACATCTTTGTAGCTCCTGGATGGATACTCAAGCTACTTCGATGACTTTCTTCCAAAATTGCTTTCTTTAATTCAACGTTGTCAGGTACGCAAATTCTACCTCTGAATCTCAAAACACCATCATTATTCAAAACATAATTGCCTCCTTGGTCATTTCCTTCATTAGGCATCAAATCTACCAATTTTACATCTTGCCTTTGATTTTCTCTTATCACATCCAGAAATTCATTATTAATTCTCAACATACCCAGCTTAACACTTTCTGACGTTATTTCACATACCATACTCAAGTCTCTAAATTGTTCAATTAAATCCATTTCCTTCACCATCATAGCCGACATATGAATTGTCTCCGACTCAACGCATCAGCTACCACATTCGCTTTTCCCGAGTGGTAATTCAGATTAAAATTATAATCCTTCAAAAACTCTAACCATCTTCTTTGTCTCATATTAAGCTCTTTTTGATCAAACAAGTACTTTAAACTCTTATGATCACTAAAAACTTCAAACTGCGAACCATACAAATAATGCCTCCAAATTTTCAACACGAATACCATTGCGGCCAATTCCAAATCATGAGTAAAGTTCTAATTTTCGTTACCGTCTTCGGAGGCTCCCACTCAAGCACATCACTGACCTTAGAAGGGTCCACTGTTATACCATCACCAGATATTACATGTCCCAAAAAGCTTACCGTCTTCAACCAAAATTCACATTTGGAGAACTTGGCAAATAATTTGTTATCCTTCAGTACCTGCAATGTGTCGCACCTCGAAAAATACGATCCTAAAACAAACAACAGAGTCGCCACCTAATTCTATTTATTCTACCAGAGAAAAGGGAGATATAGACACAACCTAAATAAAGGATAAGAATGGTCAACGAAACCACTAATCTAAGTTCGGGAGTCAGTTACGCAAGGGGAAGGTATCAGGCACCCCTCACGTCTGTTGTACTCAACGGGAACCGCTTAGTCTAGTTTGCGCTTTAAATGTTAACTTGTATTATTGTCTTCTTTTAATGATTAAGTATCGATATTTGTTTGTTATTTGCAATAGGGAAAGGTTAAGTTTTTTTATTATTGTGCTCGCGAAGGATTAAAATCCCCGTGCCTACGTATTCCCCTGTGCAATGGGAAAGTCAGAGCTTCGTAGTTCGTGCTACTACGATTTGTGTTTTTTTAATTGAACGATTATTTGAAAATGCGTTCTACTGCTAAGCGTTGGCTTATCTGCTCACGATAGGAGGTTGAAGCGCTAGCTTGTTTGAAATAGAATGATTTAAACAATGTTCGTTTTGATAAAAGATGTTTGATCTTCGTTAAAGATGTTTTAAACGAGAGGGCGAATGAACCACGCGTGGGGCCAGCCCATTTGCGGTTCAATCCAGAACGTGCGGAATGCTAGACTCCGGAGTTCAGTTACTCGCTGATTAATTACGAAAATGATTTGAATTGGTTGGCAAGTTTTAATTTGTATTTGAAAGAAAGAGACAAGTTGTCATCTTTAAGAGAAGTATCTCACCTATTCCACCACAAACGTTTGAGAAATGAGAAATCGAAAGAAGCTTTAAACTTGGATATAAGATCGACAAGCAATGCCACATTCTTTCTTTAAGAATAAATAAAATCGGAAGAAGCTTTAAACTTGGATATAAGATTGACAAGCAATGCCACGTTCTTCCTTTAAAAATAAATAAAATCGGAAGAAGCTTTAACTTGGATATAAGATCGACAAGCAATGCCACGTTCTTCCTTTGAAAGTAATTGTTTTGTAAGATTTTGTTTGTGTTTGTGGGGATAGGAGGAACAACTTTCCTATGGAGATGAATCATGCCTGATCCTTTAAGATTGTTGAAATGTTTTGAATACGAATGGTGATTGAACCAACGCGTGGGGCTAGCCCATTTGCGGTTCAATCCAGAACGTGCGGAATGCTAGACTCCGGAGTTCTATTTTTCCATAAATTGATCAAGATGAATTGAAAAAAAATCGCATTTTTTGTATAAGAGATTTAAGATTTAGAATCGATAGTGAGGTACTAGTAATCAGATAAACGCACGTGTGATATCAGGAATACAGTGAGGCGCCAAAGAGATAACATTGAATTTTTAGGTACCTAACGGAGAAGGTTCGTTGCCTCTTCGATACGCGCAAAGAAAAGACTCAAGAAAGCTGTCAGAAATTTAAAGCACGCCCAAGCATTACCAAGTAGCGAGTGTCGAGTAATGAGTCTAGATCATAGTGAAACTCAAACACAAGCGTCAAGCATCAAAGAAATCCCAGATTAATCGAAATAGACATCGCGAATCAAGATCACCACCAAACATCAAGAACTAATTAAGATGAACCATTAACAAATTAACCTAAGAATCCAAAGACTAATCGAATATTTAAATTACAATTTAAATGAAAAAAGTAATAATAATGATAGTAATTAATAAGCTATTACTAAAAATCTCAAACTCAACTAAAGATAAACTAACACCAAGTTAATCAATTTTAAGAAACTAATTACTTAATCAAAGCAAACAGAAAGAAAAATAAAGAAATAAGGAAATAAAGAAATAAGAAATGAGGGAGGGTTATTGCTGGACTGGGGGGTAGCGTTAGAAATTTGTTGTGGACTTAAACATAGTCCAAGAAGCAAAATCTGATCAAAAAAATTAATTAAAATAAAAATAGAGTATTATAAAAACCAAAAAGAGGAATAATAAAAGAAAAGAACAACAGAAAAGAAAAAAAAACACGGTGTGTTCTTCTTTTAAATCAAAACGGCACAGTTTTTTTCCAAAAATCTCAGAAAACGCCAAAATCAGTTTCCACATATGGTTCCCGTTCAAAACGCGTTTTTAAGAGAAATACCCACCCTCAAACAGCGAATCTCTCTCAGCGAATCACACCCTCCCTCTCTCTCTCGCGTTTGGGTCTTAGAGCTCTGTTTTTCCGCCTCTCTCGCTCGTCTCTCTCTGCGTTTCCGTTTCTCTCACCGTCTCAGTTTCGGCGATTGGTTTTGAGGGTGGTTAGGGTTTTCGCCGGTTATGGAGGTGCGCGGTGATGGAGGAGAAGATGAAACGGGTTGTGCGGTGGTGGTTAGGTGTTTGTTTGAAGTGTGTGTTCGATGGAGGCGGAGGCAGACTGGTTTGGGGTTGTTGATGATCCGATTTTGGTTATCGATTCACGCAGTGGTTGTGCGGTGAAAGGGGTGGTTTGAAGTGTTGATGAGTGATGCTGGTTTGGTTATGTGAAATGAAGGGTGTCGGCGGAAGGCATGGTTTGCAAAGTTGAAGGACAGAGAAACGAAGGTGAAGAGGGTTCGCAGAAGAAGGTTTTGATCTAGGTTTGATGAATGAAGGTCGAAGGTCGAAGAAGGTAACGAAACAATGGTGGCAGCGGTTTAGTCTGAGATTAAAAAAAAATGAAGGTTGTGAAGGGATTGTGGCTGGGTTTTGTTGAAAAGGTGTTGAAGGTTTGGTTGAGAGGTCCAAGAACTGATTATTGAAGATATCTGAATGTGAGTTTGTGAGGTGTCCTCAGTTGGAGGAAGAACGGCAGAGATTTTAAGGTGGTTTTTGTGTTTGGGTGAATCGATTTCTGTAGTTTAGTTTTTTGTGTTTGTTTGATGCGGTTCTGGGTTGGTTTTTGAGTTGCAGGTTTTATTTTTTGTAGTAAGCGTGTTGAATGATTTGCTGTTTTTTTTTCCAGGTGGTTTTATGGAGGTTTTGTTGCTGGTGTTTAGGTTTGTTGCTAGTTGTTCAAGCACGAGCTCAGAGTTGAGGATTTGAGGATCCAGGTTTTTTTTGGCTCTGTTGCTATTGTTGATGGTGGTTGGTGTGCGTACGGATTTGGTTGGGTTGCTGCGTTTCCAAATTTTTGTAGTTCCCAGTTTCTGTGTTATTTATGGCTTTTGTGTTGGATCAAGTTTTCGGTGACGATTGCGGTTTGTTGGAGGTTTTGGGGGTGGCTGTGAAGCTGAGGGAGGATTTGAAATGGTGTTCGATGGTGTCGTCGTTGATGGTTGAGGGGATCCTCTTAAGAAGAGGAAAGATGTGGTTTGTTTAATGGTGGATGGAAATTTTTTGCAGGTCTTTCGTTGTTCTGGTCCTCTTTTCTTTTCGTCCCTATTATTGTCTGTGTGTTGGCCTTTTGTTCATGAGCTTCTCCCTTTTTCGTTGACAGGCCTCCCCGTGTTTGGATTCAATAGGGGCCCCTGGAGTTGTCATGTCCAATCTGGTTGTAATGTCCCCTCCTGCCTCCCTTGAAAACAGTATGAAGCCTTGTTATGCAGCTGAGGAAAGTCAGCTCCCCTGGGTTTTTGGGGGGTCCTCCCTTTTTTACTGTTTTTCCTCTTTTTCTATTGACTTGTCTCCTTTCAACTTTTGATGCAGGCTTTGAAATGATGTTGTTTTGGTGTCAAAGTAGCACAGGGCTATGTGCAGAATTAAATGATTTATGGGGATTAAACTTGACAAAGTTGGTCAAAGGTTTTGGTTTGTATAGAAACATAGTAACAAGACTAATAGAGATTGGACTAGTTACTAAAAATTAAATGATAATAAAATAAACAAAAGATTAAACAAAAATAAAATAATTAAAATTTAAAACATAAATAAATAAATGAATTATCAAACTAAATTGGAAAATAATCTAATAAAAAAAAAGTTAACTAAAAGACTATAAACTCAAATAATAATACTGAAACAATAATAAATAATGAAAAATAAAAATAAAAACTAAATTAAATTATCTAAAAAATAAAGTAAATAAATAGTTAAAGTGGAATCTAAACAAAAGTCAATAAGATTAATATTAATTCGAATTAAAATTTGGCTAAAAATAAAATTAAACTAAAAACCAATTTTAAAATGTATAATATAATTATCTAAAAAATAAAAATTAAAACTTAGAAAAAAAAGAGATAACATTCTAAACAAATTCTAAAGATTTATTCCAAAAAAGATAATAACAAAATGTCATTAAAATGGTAAGATCGAATAATAAACAAAATAAAATAAAAACAAAAATAAAGAAATGCATGATTTATGATTAATGGACAAAAATGCGAAAATGACTGACTATCAAATAAATTGATAAAAATGCGTCAGATGAATGCGAAAATTCGAAAATTTCTGGTCAAAATTTAGGGTATGACAGCTGCCCCTATTTAATCATCTGGAACCTGAATGTACGAGTAACAAAGAGGTTTTTTTGGACATTCAAGATGGAGGAGGATTAAATATCAGAATACCTAAAATTTTGACCGAAAATGCAGATGAAAATGATATGATATGCAATGCAAAATGTAAGACGAAAGCTACAACGCTGCCGGGAAGAAAAGTTGACCCTATTGGGGATTAGACACACATGGCTGGAGTACAATCCACACGAGGAATTTCATCTTGAGAGAAGCCAATACGACAACCGTCTACAGGTCTTAAGATGACTCGAGATCTTTGAACAAAATTCCACTTTGAGGAAATCTACTGCCGAGATTTAAAACCTCATTTGGAAAAAACCTTTCGTTGGTGTATCAATAACGAAACAGAAATCTACTGCTGAGATTCTGAAATGAAAACCACTTCTTCCGAAGTCTACTGGAAATCTACCGCCGAGATTACCAGAGAATCCAAAAATGGAATACCTTCTGCCGAGGTATACTAAATGAACCAAAAATCTACTGCCGAGATCTTGGTAAGAAAACAAATTCTTTCGAAATTTGTTGGAGATCTTCTGCCGAGATGACCAGAGATTACTAAAAATGGGGTACCTTCTGCCGAGGTATACTAAATGAACCAAAAATCTACTGCCGAGATCTTGGTAAGAAAACAAATTTTGTCGAAGTCTACTGGAGGTCTACTGCCGAGATTACCAGAGATTCTAAGAATGAGATACCTTCTGCCGAGGTATCAAAATAAAATTCCTACTGCTGAGGATTAACTGAGGATACACCTGTCGCCAAATCTTCTGCCGAGATTTAACTAAGGATGTCATCGTCGAGATCATACAAAGTAAATACCTTCTGCCAAGGTAGACTGGAAATCTTCTGTCGAGACTTGCCAGAAATAAAAGGAATCACCTGTTGTCAAATCTTCTGCCGAGATTTAACTAAGGATGCCAATGATAAAATTCTCACCATACTTCCCTTCTTCTGAAAGAGACAGCCATATGATGGAGAAACAACTTCACGCTCAAACTTCTCAACTTGTATGGAAGAGATAGCCATTTGACGGAAATTGGAAAATTCTCAACAAACTTCTCCACTTGTATGGAAGAGATAGCCATTTGTTGGAAAAAATAAAAGAGATTCATATCAAACTTCTCGACTTGTATGGAAGAGATAGCCATTTGATAGAACATTCATCATACTTCCCTTCTTTTGAAAGGGACAGCCATATGATGGAGAAACAACTTCACGCTCAAACTTCTCGACTTGTATGGAAGAGATAGCCATTTGACGGAAATTGGAAAATTCACAACAAACTTCTCAACTTGTATGGAAGAGATAGCCATTTGTTGGAAAAAATAAAAGAGATTCATATCAAACTTCTCGACTTGTATGGAAGAGATAGCCATTTGATAGAACATTCATCATACTTCCCTTCTTCTGAAAGGGACAGCCATATGATGGAGAAACAACTTCACGCTCAAACTTCTCGACTTGTATGGAAGAGATAGCCATTTGACGGAAATTGGAAAATTCACAACAAACTTCTCAACTTGTATGGAAGAGATAGCCATTTGTTGGAAAAAATAAAAGAAATTCATATCAAACTTCTCAACATGTATGGAAGAGATAGCCATTTGATAGAACATTCATCATACTTCCCTTCTTCTGAAAGAGACAGCCATATGATGAAGAACAACTTCACGCTCAAACTTCTCGACTTGTATGGAAGAGATAGCCATTTGACGGAAATTGGAAAATTCACAACAAACTTCTCAACTTGTCTGGATGAGATAGCCATTTGTTGGAAAAATAAAAGAGGTTCATATCAAACTTCTCGACTTGTATGGAAGAGATAGCCATTTGATAGAACATTGGAATCACGACAAACTTCCCACCTTGTCTAGATGAGATGCCATTTGCCGAACAAACTTCTCACCTTGTCTGGATGAGATGCCATTTGTTAAAAATTCAAAAGTTCGAAGACAAAACAAGCTTCTCAAATAAAGAGACTGCCACTTGTTGTCGGGTGTAGGTATTCCAAGAGGATGTTGTAGTAACACTGCTGGAGAGCAAAAATTGTCTTCAAAGGAAGCCTCCAACAAATCTCTTCTGGGAAACTAAGCATCCAAAGGTGCAAAATAAATGCACTTTCCATCTGGAATTGCTGGGGATGGAACGCCTGCTCGGAAAGAGACCGCCATCTATTGATTGACTCAAAAGTTCGAAGACAAAACAAGCTTCTCAAATAAAGAGACTGCCACTTGTTGATTCCACTTAGAAGTTCTAGGACGAAACAAGCTTCTCGAATAAAGAGACTGCCACTTGTTGTCAGGCGTAAATACTCCAAGGGAATGTTACAACAACACTGCTAGAGAGCATAAATTTGTCTTTAATGTGGAAATCTCCAACAAATTCCTTCTAGGAGACAAAGTGTTAACAGGTGCAAAATAAATGCACTTTCCATATGGGAATTCAATCATCAAAATTGTCAAAGACCAAAATTCGATCCGGGAACGAGCTGGAAAGAAACTGTCAAGCAAGACACTAACCCATGAGGAATAAACTCAATTGGGATTTATCCTATCCAAGTGTGGAAAGGAGAACTAAAGCAAAATCTTCCGCGAGGGTAAAATCTCAGTGGGGAATTAGAAAGAATGTACATTTTCTGCCTAAGGCTGACAACTCTATTTTGAGAGAGACACATCACTTGGGGATAAATGCGACCAAGGTGAAGGAGGTATGCATTAATGAATGCGACATGAATATGCATATGAATATGAATTCAAATATGATGTACATGTATGTATATGTGTTATGTTTATGCTGACAGACAGACAAAACAGACACAAGAGGTGAACTGGTGATGAAATAAACATCACAACAAACGGATACTCGACCAATCTCGTCAAAGTGTACACAAACACTGAGGATAGGGTAAAGAGCCATCCATGGAACAAAGTCCTGCAACAAGGCGCGAATCTCTTCGAGGAGAGAAAGATGCTTCATTTGGGAAATAAACCCAGGCAAATCTTCTAATTTCAACATCTATCAGGAGGAAGCGATCATACAAACTAAGTTTGCTTAGGGTGAAGTAAATTTGTACTCCGTTGGGGGGAAGAAAATCAGATTCAGTTGGAGAAGCTAGAATCAAGGCTCAAATGGGGATACTAGACTTAGTATCTCACTGGAAGCACTAAATAGTAAAAGAAATCCACCAGAAAATAATGAGTCATGCCCCTGACATACCATTGCAACTTGGCGTGAGGCCCCCAACATCTGGAAGTACTTGCAAGGTAGATCCTAAGAGCATCTTACTTAGGGGAACACATGGTCATGCGCCCACAAAATGATTTATGAGGGGAGATCATCTCAAGAGGATTTTATAGAAGACTTGGCATTCAAGATGCCCCAGTGTCTTCAAACTCTTGTAGAGATTCGTCGAATCTCGACGTCACTGCCTCAGATTAACTGTACTTGGCACAAATGAGCCTTCGATGCTTGTCTTTTAGGGATAGTCAGACTGTGTGAGCACAAATTGGGAAATTACTTGCCCCGGTTTAGCAAATTCTTTAAGTAACCCGCCTCCATCTGGCGAAGTCTTCCAACAACATGCCCCTGTCTAGCAGAGTCTTCAGGTAAAATGCCCCTGACTGGCAAAGGATTCAAACAACATGCTCTTGCGACAAAGTCTTCAAACAACATGCCCCTGTCTGGCAAAGTCTTCCCCTGTCTGGCAAAGTCTTCAAACAACTTCCCCTGTCTGGAAAAGTTTCCAAGCAACAAGCCCTTGGCTGACAGAGTATTAAGGCAACCTGCCCCTGGCTAGCAGAGTCTTCAGGCAAAATGCCCCTGGCTGACAAAGTATTAAGGCAACCTGCCCCTGGCTGGCAAAGTTTTCAAGTGACTTGCCCCTGGGGGTGATCATCCTCTGAAATGGTTGTTCAACTACTTATCAGAGTTTCAAATCTCAAGAGATTAAGCTCATCACTGGTGTTCATACATAGGCTTCTATGATGACAAGCAAATTCTTAACAAGCAAATATTATTGATGTTGAGACTGCTAATGCAACACACGTGTCTGTCTCGAAGCTTTTTTGTTTTTGAAAATATTTTCACAATAGCTTGTGACCGAATCACCAGCTAGGAGGTGATATTCATTTTTTTTATAAAGCCAACACAAATTTTTGAGCAAAGCTCATGGGAGTCGGGAAACACTTTCTCATCGAGTGTGCTTTCAAAATAAACCCTACTTCAATTAGGACTTTTGAGGGGTTGTAATGTGGTTTGGTTCACGGTTTTAGAAACAAAGGATAAAGGCTCAAAGTTTATTTGGTGCCCACCCACTCTCCGTGATATTCTCCAATCCTAGGTTCAGCTAAATTGACACATACATTTGTCTTGATAGCGTAGAGATGATGCTCCAAGGTCCGCTTGAAATGACAGTCATCTTATTTGTTCTTCGTGGATATTGGTGACCCTTTGATTTTGGTATGGCGGTCACTAAATCGTAAGCTTTTAGGTTGAGGATTGAAAGGCCTCTTCTAACTCAAACTTCTCTTTGGTCCCTGATTTTTGCCTAAGTATCTTTTTGGGTGCTTGACTTAGCGGGATTTTATTTTCTCTTTTTTTTTTAATAAACATTGGAAGGCTGAAAGCTGTGACTGTCAAGTCATTAATTGTAGTGGATTCCCTGATGTGGTGCTTCATCTTATGATTTGAATGTGTAACCCGATTAACTGAACACTACCCTGCCCCAGGTTAAGCGTAAGGGTTTTGAAATATCTGAAAGAAACTCCTACTTCTAGGCTCGAAGTGGTTGACTAGGGATTAACTCCTTATTTCTCCAGTGTTTGGGAATTTGAAACAACGCATGTACATCGTCAGTAGGGTTTTAATCAAAAGCATTCAGCTAGAGGATTTGTGTTTTAATTTCGTCATCCTCCCTCCAATTCTCTGCCTAGGCAAGAGATGGGATAATGTTGGCATTATAAAGTTGAAAAAGCATTATGAGTGAATACGAATGGATTACTTCAAGACAAACATATTCATTGCATTAATCATTCAAAACAAATAAGTTCTTACATGCCAAAACGAATGCATTAACAAAACATAGCAAAATACATATGAAAAGCAGTAAACGAGCTAAACATCTGAGAGAATAACTCCAAAGCATCGAGACGATCGCGTGCATTCAGGAACTTATCCTATGCTCCAGCAACAGATTGACTTGGAAAGGACTTTCTTGAGTTTTCTATCAGCACAAAGGCACTCCGTCCACAGATGGGATTCCTCCATTGAAGGTCAACACCCCGTAGTCGATCATTTCTTGAACCTTTTCCTGGAAGACTTTGCATTCTTCAATCGGATGCCCCAGTACTCCATTATGAAACTCACAACTGGTTTTTGGGTCGATCCCACGGGGTCGAGACCTCGTGGCTCTAGTCTTTCTGGGTGTCATTATTGAGTTTCGGGCAAAATGAGACCACAATTGACCGTAAGTCATTGGGATTGGGTCAAACTGATGGGCCGCTCCTTCAGGACTGTTTGGAGACCTCCGCTGATTCTGACGCCGCTGACGAGTAGAGGTAGAATTTGACCGACGCTGAAAAAGGGCCAGATCTTTGGCCAAAGAAATTAGTCGCCCTCTATCAATCTTCAAGATGTGAATCTCTTCTTGTAGTTCAGTGTTCTCCTGCACAAGGCTGTCTATTAGAGTCTTCATTGTAGTTGAGAATATTCCCATATGATTTCTCAAAGTCGCGACTTCACTTCTAAGCTCTCTGTTTTCCTGCTCAAGTTGGTCCATCTTTCTCTGGTGACTGGTCGAGTACAGTTGACTGACGATGAATAAGACACGGGTGAGTTGGATTGTTGGAAGATGATATGCAATGCAAATGCAAATGCAAATGCAAATGATATGCGAATGAATGCAATGCTCAGCATACTCAAAATCACAAACATAAACAGCTCCAGAATTGGATATAAAGGCAAGGTGTTGGATCCAAGGTACAAGTAACTTCGGAACTTCCTAACTGGTAAGCCTTAAGTGGAGAGTTCTAAATTCTTTACCCATAACACCCACTTACAGGGTAGATTCTATGGTGATGGTATAAGGATACTCAAGGTCACGGACGTTTATCGTACTAACGCCCCGCCGCAGGCTAGCTGCATTGTGACGATAATGACGATAATGTCTACCTTGAGTGGAGTTCTCATGCTAGGCGTGCAAGGAGCGAGTCCTTGGAACCTAACATTACACAACTACCAAAATTGAAACAGGTTCTAGGGGGTCCCAGAATCACAGCCCTTTCGTGAATCAGGTCCCGCGACAGGCTAGCTGCGTTGTGACAAGATCTACAAAAAGTCTAACTATCTGGGGGAGCTTTCATGCTAGGCGTGCAAGGAGCGAGTCCTTGGAGACTAACACTAATAACATCCAATTCTAAACTTGGGTGTTCCCTCTTCTTTTTCGAAACTCAAGTACAATTTCATACCCGTGATATTCTGAGATCCAACAGGCAGATATAATGAGCAAATAAAGAAGGAAGCAGCAGATAAAATATCAACAACAAATAAAGAAGACAAATCAAACAAGTCAGCAAACAAACGCAAACTGTCCTAAGCTAGGCTCGACTCTCTTATGCATAAAGCATTTCTATAAGTCCCCAACAGAGTCGCCAGCTGTCGCACCTCGAAAAATACGATCCTAAAACAAACAACAGAGTCGCCACCTAATTCTATTTATTCTACCAGAGAAAAGGGAGATATAGACACAACCTAAATAAAGGATAAGAATGGTCAACGAAACCACTAATCTAAGTTCGGGAGTCAGTTACGCAAGGGGAAGGTATCAGGCACCCCTCACGTCCGTTGTACTCAACGGGAACCGCTTAGTCTAGTTTGCGCTTTAAATGTTAACTTGTATTATTGTCTTCTTTTAATGATTAAGTATCGATATTTGTTTGTTATTTGCAATAGGGAAAGGTTAAGTTTTTTTATTATTGTGCTCGCGAAGGATTAAAATCCCCGTGCCTACGTATTCCCCTGTGCAATGGGAAAGTCAGAGCTTCGTAGTTCGTGCTACTACGATTTGTGTTTTTTTAATTGAACGATTATTTGAAAATGCGTTCTACTGCTAAGCGTTGGCTTATCTGCTCACGATAGGAGGTTGAAGCGCTAGCTTGTTTGAAATAGAATGATTTAAACAATGTTCGTTTTGATAAAAGATGTTTGATCTTCGTTAAAGATGTTTTAAACGAGAGGGCGAATGAACCACGCGTGGGGCCAGCCCATTTGCGGTTCAATCCAGAACGTGCGGAATGCTAGACTCCGGAGTTCAGTTACTCGCTGATTAATTACGAAAATGATTTGAATTGGTTGGCAAGTTTTAATTTGTATTTGAAAGAAAGAGACAAGTTGTCATCTTTAAGAGAAGTATCTCACCTATTCCACCACAAACGTTTGAGAAATGAGAAATCGAAAGAAGCTTTAAACTTGGATATAAGATCGACAAGCAATGCCACATTCTTTCTTTAAGAATAAATAAAATCGGAAGAAGCTTTAAACTTGGATATAAGATTGACAAGCAATGCCACGTTCTTCCTTTGAAAATAAATAAAATCGGAAGAAGCTTTAACTTGGATATAAGATCGACAAGCAATGCCACGTTCTTCCTTTGAAAGTAATTGTTTTGTAAGATTTTGTTTGTGTTTGTGGGGATAGGAGGAACAACTTTCCTATGGAGATGAATCATGCCTGATCCTTTAAGATTGTTGAAATGTTTTGAATACGAATGGTGATTGAACCAACGCGTGGGGCTAGCCCATTTGCGGTTCAATCCAGAACGTGCGGAATGCTAGACTCCGGAGTTCTATTTTTCCATAAATTGATCAAGATGAATTGAAAAAAAATCGCATTTTTTGTATAAGAGATTTAAGATTTAGAATCGATAGTGAGGTACTAGTAATCAGATAAACGCACGTGTGATATCAGGAATACAGTGAGGCGCCAAAGAGATAACATTGAATTTTTAGGTACCTAACGGAGAAGGTTCGTTGCCTCTTCGATACGCGCAAAGAAAAGACTCAAGAAAGCTGTCAGAAATTTAAAGCACGCCCAAGCATTACCAAGTAGCGAGTGTCGAGTAATGAGTCTAGATCATAGTGAAACTCAAACACAAGCGTCAAGCATCAAAGAAATCCCAGATTAATCGAAATAGACATCGCGAATCAAGATCACCACCAAACATCAAGAACTAATTAAGATGAACCATTAACAAATTAACCTAAGAATCCAAAGACTAATCGAATATTTAAATTACAATTTAAATGAAAAAAGTAATAATAATGATAGTAATTAATAAGCTATTACTAAAAATCTCAAACTCAACTAAAGATAAACTAACACCAAGTTAATCAATTTTAAGAAACTAATTACTTAATCAAAGCAAACAGAAAGAAAAATAAAGAAATAAGGAAATAAAGAAATAAGAAATGAGGGAGGGTTATTGCTGGACTGGGGGGTAGCGTTAGAAATTTGTTGTGGACTTAAACATAGTCCAAGAAGCAAAATCTGATCAAAAAAATTAATTAAAATAAAAATAGAGTATTATAAAAACCAAAAAGAGGAATAATAAAAGAAAAGAACAACAGAAAAGAAAAAAAAAACACGGTGTGTTCTTCTTTTAAATCAAAACGGCACAGTTTTTTTCCAAAAATCTCAGAAAACGCCAAAATCAGTTTCCACATATGGTTCCCGTTCAAAACGCGTTTTTAAGAGAAATAACCACCCTCAAACAGCGAATCTCTCTCAGCGAATCACACCCTCTCTCTCTCTCTCGCGTTTGGGTCTTAGAGCTCTGTTTTTCCGCCTCTCTCGCTCGTCTCTCTCTGCGTTTCCGTTTCTCTCACCGTCTCAGTTTCGGCGATTGGTTTTGAGGGTGGTTAGGGTTTTCGCCGGTTATGGAGGTGCGCGGTGATGGAGGAGAAGATGAAACGGGTTGTGCGGTGGTGGTTAGGTGTTTGTTTGAAGTGTGTGTTCGATGGAGGCGGAGGCGGACTGGTTTGGGGTTGTTGATGATCCGATTTTGGTTATCGATTCACGCAGTGGTTGTGCGGTGAAAGGGGTGGTTTGAAGTGTTGATGAGTGATGCTGGTTTGGTTATGTGAAATGAAGGGTGTCGGCGGAAGGCATGGTTTGAAAAGTTGAAGGACAGAGAAACGAAGGTGAAGAGGGTTCGCAGAAGAAGGTTTTGATCTAGGTTTGATGAATGAAGGTCGAAGGTCGAAGAAGGTAACGAAACAATGGTGGCAGCGGTTTAGTCTGAGATTAAAAAAAATGAAGGTTGTGAAGGGATTGTGGCTGGGTTTTGTTGAAAAGGTGTTGAAGGTTTGGTTGAGAGGTCCAAGAACTGATTATTGAAGATATCTGAATGTGAGTTTGTGAGGTGTCCTCAGTTGGAGGAAGAACGGCAGAGATTTTAAGGTGGTTTTTGTGTTTGGGTGAATCGATTTCTGTAGTTTAGTTTTTTGTGTTTGTTTGATGCGGTTCTGGGTTGGTTTTTGAGTTGCAGGTTTTATTTTTTGTAGTAAGCGTGTTGAATGATTTGCTGTTTTTTTTTCAGGTGGTTTTATGGAGGTTTTGTTGCTGGTGTTTAGGTTTGTTGCTAGTTGTTCAAGCACGAGCTCAGAGTTGAGGATTTGAGGATCCAGGTTTTTTTTGGCTCTGTTGCTATTGTTGATGGTGGTTGGTGTGCGTACGGATTTGGTTGGGTTGCTGCGTTTCCAAATTTTTGCAGTTCCCAGTTTCTGTGTTATTTATGGCTTTTGTGTTGGATCAAGTTTTCGGTGACGATTGCGGTTTGTTGGAGGTTTTGGGGGTGGCTGTGAAGCTGAGGGAGGATTTGAAATGGTGTTCGATGGTGTCGTCGTTGATGGTTGAGGGGATCCTCTTAAGAAGAGGAAAGATGTGGTTTGTTTAATGGTGGATGGAAATTTTTTGCAGGTCTTTCGTTGTTCTGGTCCTCTTTTCTTTTCGTCCCTATTATTGTCTGTGTGTTGGCCTTTTGTTCATGAGCTTCTCCCTTTTTCGTTGACAGACCTCCCCGTGTTTGGATTCAATAGGGGCCCCTGGAGTTGTCATGTCCAATCTGGTTGTAATGTCCCCTCCTGCCTCCCTTGAAAACAGCATGAAGCCTTGTTATGCAGCTGAGGAAAGTCAGCTCCCCTGGGTTTTTGGGGGGTCCTCCCTTTTTTACTGTTTTTCCTCTTTTTCTATTGACTTGTCTCCTTTCAACTTTTGATGCAGGCTTTGAAATGATGTTGTTTTGGTGTCAAAGTAGCACAGGGCTATGTGCAGAATTAAATGATTTATGGGGATTAAACTTGACAAAGTTGGTCAAAGGTTTTGGTTTGTATAGAAACATAGTAACAAGACTAATAGAGATTGGACTAGTTACTAAAAATTAAATGATAATAAAATAAACAAAAGATTAAACAAAAATAAAATAATTAAAATTTAAAACATAAATAAATAAATGAATTATCAAACTAAATTGGAAAATAATCTAATAAAAAAAAAGTTAACTAAAAGACTATAAACTCAAATAATAATACTGAAACAATAATAAATAATGAAAAATAAAAAAAAAACTAAATTAAATTATCTAAAAAATAAAGTAAATAAATAGTTAAAGTGGAATCTAAACAAAAGTCAATAAGATTAATATTAATTCGAATTAAAATTTGGCTAAAAATAAAATTAAACTAAAAACCAATTTTAAAATGTATAATATAATTATCTAAAAAATAAAAATTAAAACTTAGAAAAAAAAGAGATAACATTCTAAACAAATTCTAAAGATTTATTCCAAAAAAGATAATAACAAAATGTCATTAAAATGGTAAGATCGAATAATAAACAAAATAAAATAAAAACAAAAATAAAGAAATGCATGATTTATGATTAATGGACAAAAATGCGAAAATGACTGACTATCAAATAAATTGATAAAAATGCGTCAGATGAATGCGAAAATTCGAAAATTTCTGGTCAAAATTTAGGGTATGACACAATGCAATTCTCAAATGTTTTGCATGGTCTTCTTCAGACTTCGAATATATCAGTATATCATCAATAAATACTACGATAAACTGATCCAAATAAGAATGAAATATTTGGTTCATATACTCCATGAACACTCCTGGCGCGTTAGACACTCCGAAAAGCATCACTGCATATTCGTAATGGCCATATCGAGTTATAAATGCCGTCTTCTGGATATCTTCCTCCTTCACTCTTATATAATGATATCCCGACCTCAAGTCAATTTTACTAAAAACACAAGCTCCCACAAGTTGATCCATCAAGTCATCAATCCTTGGGAGTGGATACTTGTTCTTAATAGTAACCTTATTCAGTTTCCGGTAGTCAATACACAGACGCATACTACCATCCTTCTTCTTGACCAATAGCACTGGTGCACCCTACGGCGATACACTGGGTCGAATGAACTTCTTGTCAAGCAAATCACCAATCTGCGATTTCAATTCAGCTAACATAGCAGCAGACATCCTGTATGGTGCCATAGAAATAGGCCTAGTACCAGGAATCAAATCAATAGTAAACTCCACCTCACGCGTCGGAGGCAGTTCTGAAATATCACTTGGGAATACTTCGAGAAATTCATTCACCACTAGAAGCTCCTCAACAACAAATTTCTCTTCAACCGATAACGAAGCGAACACAGCAAACATCTTCGCTTTGTCTTCCAACTAGGTTCTTAGTTCTTTAGCCGAAACCGAACTGGCCAAACTTTCTTCCTCAGGAGTTAAGAATGACAATATTTTCCTAAAGCAATCGATATAAACTCGGTTGGACTCCAACCAGTTCATACCCAAAATCACATCAAGATTACTGAGTGGCAGGCATATAAGATCCACTCTAAACTTTTTATCAAATATTGTCAAAACACAATCACAACATACTAAGGTAGTAGTCACGGAACCTATAGATGGAGTATCAATTACCATCCCTCGACTCAATTGAGAAGGCTCCAATCCTATCCTCTTCACACATTCCAAGGAAATAAATGAGTGTGTTGCACCCGTATCAATAATCACAAATAAAGGAGTATTATCGATATAGAAAGTACCTTTGACCAATCGGTCTTCACCAGTAGGTTGAGTTCCCACTAATGCAAACACTTTTCCACCGAATTGCTGCTTCTTGGGTTTCTGGCAATTGGTGCTGATATGGCCCTGCTCTCCACAATTATAGCAAGTAGGAACATTCACCTTACACTTAGCCGCTAGGTGACCCGGCTTCCCACACTTGAAGCACTTCTTTTCTTCATTAGGACAATCATTGGCACGATGACCCGTACCGTGGCATCTGTAACATTTGAGCACGCCGGGAGTACCTCCTCCCCCACTTCGCTTTTTCTCAGCATTAACCTTTTGCTTTCCTTTGTCAGCTGGAGCACTATAAGGAGTACCACCAAATATCTGTTTTCCTTTCTTTTCATTCACCACCTTATAGTGTGCAATTTGAGCCCTGTTCTCATTATCATAAATTCGGCTTCTGCTTACCAATTATGGATAGTTCATGATCTTCTGGCAAGCAATACCCAACTTAATTTCAGGACGCAGTCCATTCTCATACTTCAGGCATTTGGAAGTCATAGCCTCTTCAGTATTATAGTGTGCACAATATTGCACCAATTCCTCAAACTTGGAAGCATACTCCGCCACCGTCATATTACCTTGCTTGAGTTCCAAGAACTCCACCTCTTTAGCACTACGGATGTCTTCCGGGAATTACTTCTCCAAAAATTCTTTGCGAAATACCGCCCAGGTGATTGCAATATCTGCAGCTTCTAACCGTTGGCGACTATTGTCCCACCAGACCTCAGCTTCGCCTTCCAGCATGTGAGTACCAAACCTCACCTTCTGATCATCAGAGCATCCCATTGTTCTGAAAATCTTCTCCACAGCCTTCAACCATTTCTGCGCAGCCTCTGGATCTAGAAATCCACCTTCATACTTAGGCGGCCTGTTACTCCTGAACTGATCCAATGCACGAGACTGAGCATTACCTCCTCCCTGAACGACCTGAAGGACGTTCTCAACCGTCTGCGCCATGGCTTGCAAAGCCGCAGCAAGAGCATCATCATTCCTTCCATCCATTCTGATACAACAACAAATACAGGTTAGGACTCTCAACGACTCCTATTCTAAGGAATGACTCAATCTGGCCGGTTGGACCGACCTGCTCTGATACCAATTATAACACCCACTTTTTCCCATTTCAAAATTATATAAACTTTTCATAAAATCAAAGTTTAATCAACTAAAGTGAGCTGCTACATCAACAACCAAACATCATTTCATTTACTCTAAAACAAGCAGCGAAAATAATAGTTTTAACATCAAATTGCCCAAAGGCCTTACAGTTCAATCAAAATATGGTTTATTAACTCAATACTTAATCATAAGGAAGTTTGCTAAAAATCAAAAGAAATGTTAATAAAAATCTCCGTTCCCGTTACATATCAGAGCTCTTAGGACACTGACATCAACATCAAGCACTCCTCAAGTACCTGAATTTTCTGTACTTCCGAAGAAGCACAGACGCAACAAAACAAACAAAAGGGGTGAGAAATAGTTTCATAACATAGCGGTGCAAATAACACCTCAAAGGATAATCATAAATCCATACACATCAATTAACACAATCAATCCAACAAATAGATGCAATGTGACTCACTGACACAATGCAATAATGCGGTACCAACTTTCAACAATGGTTAATTAAATCGAACCCGGATGTATCGCTTACGCTCCACCGAGACACGATCATCCCTGCACCAACGATTCACAATGAATCCGAATGATCACTTACGCTCCACCGAGACATGATCATTCCACCAAATGTGTATGCATATGTAGACTCAAACACATACACCATAATACAATTACGTATGAAAACATTCATGCCTTCACGATCCACATGATCCCACCAGTATTAGTCACATCATTATACCATTCATGTTAAGCATATACCAAAATCTCATAATTCAATAATTCATTATATTACTAACAAACTTATGCTTCTTATACAATCCTCACTATTACATTCATTAAAGTTTGGTTATCAAGTCCTACAATTAGCACTAAACCTCAAGTTATCGTCTTAGAATACTCATAGGAACTTATACTAAAATAATGGATAATAAAACATATCAAATTTTCACAAAATTCCAAGATACAGAGGCCTGACACGGCCTCCCGTGTCCCCTGACACGGCCCGTGTCAGGTACTTTGAACACGCAACTCTCGAAACAACAAAATCAACTAAGACCAGGGAGCTAACACGGGTGCCCGTGTCGTGTGACACGGCCCGTGTCACACTCACATATGCCCATTTTCCTCAAAAATCCATCCCACCCTCTTCCAGTGGCCTGACACGACCACCTGTGTCCTGTGACACGACCCGTGTCGGGTGGCTACGTGAATTTTCCAACTTTTTCCAAAAATCTTCCTTTTCTTTCCCCTCTCACTCCAAACCAAAACCAGCTCATTTTAACTTGATATTAGCATCCATAACAGTCAAATTTCAATACTTTATATTGTTGCACCCCAAACTTTGCTCTCACCTAGTCAAGGAATTATGTAACAAGGTGTCCCAATAGGTTCACAAGGTTCAAAAGGTATCTCAAGAGGTTCACAATTAGTCAGAAAGTTTGACAATTCCCTCAGACAAAGCCTCCTCCTAAGCAATGCACCCTAAACTAGGGTTTTCGATTTCATCAGGCTAAATGGACTTTCAAGGCCTCAAGTAAGCCTCATAACATCCTACATGTCTTCAAGAATCCCTATGTCAAGTTTCAAGGCTTTCCCAAAAGGTTTGCTCAGTCAGATGACCAGATATGCAAAAATCAGTCAAAGTGGTTAAAAAGTCAAACTGAGGTCAACTGTGGTCAAATCAAAGTCAAACTTCATGATTTTTTGCCAACATCAAGTTTATGAAGTTAAATTCATCATTTGATCAAGGGTTAATCATGATTCATCAAGGAGATCTCAGATCATCAAGAATCAGGAGTTTCTAAATTAGGGTTTTCACAGGAAAAGTCAACTAAACTTTGACCAACCATAACTTTCACATGCTTCATCAAAAATTTCCCATCCAAATCTCATTTTGAAGGAAATTGTATTCTCTACAACTTTGTGTCTCACAAGCCAAACTTAAAAATGCTTCATTTGGAAGGTATGAGCTAAAACATTATAGGTCATTTCAAAAGTCAACAAAAAGTCAACATCTTCCAAAGGGCATATTTTGAAAATGGTAAAGGATATGGACATGAGACCAAAGAGGTTGGTTATAGGACTCTCTAAGATTTCCAAAATATCCAAGAACACCTTCATAGCCTTAAAATTTAGGGATTTGTGCCTTTTCAAAGTTGGGAAATTTTTTAGAGGTATATTGAGCAAATGGGGTCTTAAAACCAATTCTTTCCACATGGGCTTGCAATTTTGTGATCCAATCTTTACCATGACATCATGCACGACCCAATTCTCATTTATTCAGATTTTTATGATTTATTTTATATTTATTTTGATTTTATTCATTAAAATTCAATTTAAATAAAAATAAAATATGAAAACTCAATATTTAAATGTGATTCTTCTTCTAGAAACTCTTAAAGACCATTTAAATTGGTTTGATCACATACAAATTCGTGCTAAGGCATTATGGCATGAAAATATTTGATTTTTTGACTAATTTGGCAAGAAGATTTCTTCACATTCAAGTCATTCAAAAGCCCACAAAAGTTATATGTTTTTTGACCTAATCTGACTCTACTACATAAGCATAACATGACCAATACACAAGGGGACGAAAAATTGGCAGCCAAAAGCACTCATCAAAAGTTCAAAAACTCAATAAATTTTAAAATTCGGTTTCATCATTCTAGCCATTCTAAAGGAGTTTTGAAGGTGTCATTGTGTTTCTTGAGACATTTAGAACGTGAATACATTATCATCATCATTAAAAACATCTCCAATTGCATAAACCAAATCCATGTTCTTCGTTTTTTTTCAATTTTTTGATTCCGAACATTTAAGCGTTATCAATGGATTCTAACTTTGTTTTCTTGTTTGTGATGAGCTATAGTCTGATTCTGGACAGGTTTATTGAAGTTCCATGGCCAAACCCGTGTTATGCTATTGTTAGGGTTTAGTGTTTCGTTTTAGGGCTTTGCACACCAAGCCATATAAATACCTTTGAAGACCATGGTTGAATTGTACACGCTGCAAGGATCTCATTTATATAATTAATTTGATGAAATTTTACGTATCTTGAATAATATGATTTTGCAGGTTTATAGTGACATTCGTAAAACCGTAGCTACAAGTATCAAAAAATTTGTCGCTATAACCCTCACCCTGAGGTTGAAGACGATGGCGCGCTTTCTGGGAATTCAAATTAACGTTTTATTTTATATAATTTTGTTTCTGTTTAATATTCAAATGGTGCAGGTGGCCCAGTGGTAGAAGACGCGTGCGTATGAGGCAATGAACCTGGGTTCGATCCCAGGTTTTAGCGTTTTTTTTTAATTATTTCACATGTTTTATAGGATTAATATATAATCTTTGATGGTCATTATAATGTCAAGCGCGCCCCATGTGGCTTATTGGCAAAGGTTTGGATGTAAAGTGAGAAAGGTCTGGGTTCGAATCCCGTTGAAGGCCAATTTTTTTTTTTAATTCATTGTTTTCTCATATTTTTCACATATATTATGCAAGACCCCTCCTGATGACAAGCTTACACGCATGGCCCAGTGGTTAAGGCTTCCTCCAGGTAATTGGGAGGTTCTAGGATCAAAACCGGGCCTCCACCATTTATTTTAATGCTTGTTTTTATTTTGTTTATTATTTATTAATATTATTATTATATTAAATTAATAACTAATAATCATTAAATAGTTAAAATAATTTCTCTAAAATATTTTTCTAGAAAATAACAATAAATTTTTTTCTTTTCTATAATTTTTATTTTCTTAAAAAAAAAACTTTTAATTATATATTATTTTAAGTTAATTAGACTTTTATTTTGTAAAAATAATTGATTAGGTTTAAATTAATCGTTTCAAAACCTTTTTTTTTTGCTAACCCTAATTTATCTAACCTAAATTTCTTTTTCCGTTTAATTTCTCACTTTTCTTATTATTATCTTATTTTCTTATTGTTGCTTTATTATTTTGTTATTAATTTCCCGATTATTATGTATCTGCCAAAGCCATGTAATAACTTATAGATTTATTTTCCATCTTTATGTTATTATAAATATTTTATTGTATGGTTAGTAATTTTAGGGTGTGTATAACCTAAATGTAATTAAAATTAACTTAGAAAATTAATTTAAATAAGATAAATATTTGAAACAAAACACTCACACACGTAAGTCGATCTTTGATCGCCATCTTGCACTTCCTAGGGTATTCCTCTTGGTTGCCTTAAAATAATATGGTTAAGTCCCTCGAAAGTGGGGTGTCTAAAAAAGCAATGTCCCTTAACAGAAAAATCATCAAGTCCCTTCAATTTAAAAAATCAAGTCCCTTTGAGGTTGCCTACGAAATAACGATCTTGTCCCTTCGAATAAATGATGATAGTCCCTATGAATTGCTAAAGACACCCCTTCAGTTGCCTTCTATGACCATACGATGACCCTACGTTTTGTTCCTTAAACACATCCAAGGTAATAACTACCTATTCCTTAATAATAGGGATAGTCTTACCATGGAAAGAACATACGAGAACACGAAAGACTTAATCTAGGGTAGGTACCTCATAGTTACTAGCTCACTCTTCAAAAATACTTTTCACACCTCACTATTTTCAAACATTTTCAAACAAGGCTTTGTATACATCCATACGAGCATCATTACAAAGTACTTAGAAAATTTCTAATCACACACTGCACTCTTCAAAAATAATTTAAGTGAGCTAAGTAACTAAGAGCCCATGGATAACCATGGATCTAAAGGGTGCTAACACCTTCCCTTTATATAACCTACCCCCCGAACCCAAGTCTTTTGAAAATATGTCTTTCCTGTTCTTTTATGTCCTTTCCACTTGGATAAAATAAAAGTCGGTGGCGACTCTTGCTATCCGCAACATGACTAAAAGTCAGTTCTCCCAACGTGTTACATATACCACCACACACTCATAACATCAATTATTCCTCTTCTCCATAACAACTATTCATCAATTCACATAGCACACATTCAAGAACGGTTCATACAAGATTACCTCATAAACAAATTATTCTCATAGTAATCATCATCAAATCATAAACACAATTCAAGAGTTCATAATCTATCATATACATATCACAATTTCATCAATTCCAAATCTTCACATATATGAACCCTAAGGGAGGAAGGATCTCCCAATTACCCTTATTGTGTTAATTCGCCAATTATAAAACCTATTCTCCCCCTTACCTCGAAATAGAGATGAGTTCTTCGAAATCTTGGTCTTGATGATCTACGATCCTTGACCTTGCCCTTTTTCTCCTCTTTCTCCAGACCTCACTGTTCTTCGTCAAAAACACGACGAATGAAAACTGAATCCCTCATTCCACTTACATAAAACAATAATTCCACCTTTGCCCCTTAAACCTCTAACTAACCCTTTTTATTTTATTTTATTTAAATAATAACGATATTATAATGGTATACATTATTATATTATTATTATTCTCATAAAACATTTCTCTCCAATTTATCCAAATATACCATCAAAATATTAATATTTATTTCATAAAAATAAATATAAAATTAAGGCGTTACAACTTTGAATAGTCGAATTATTGTAGCCTCATCTGCCTTTGTTGTCGAATACCTTTCCTTTGCCTTTCTTATCTCTTGTTGATTGAGTCTGCAGAGTCACATCACTTTTCGACTTGCCTGCTGCTCTTTCATCCATTATTTGTTCATGTGATCCAAGTGTCCCTTGAAGCTCTTCTTTAGTCACCTTCGACAAATCTTTTGACTCTTCTATGGCTACTACCACATGGTCAAACTTTGGAGTCAACGATCTCAAAATATTTGAGACAACTTCTTTCGTTGTCAGAACTTCTCTAAATACTTTGATTTGATTCACAAGTTTTGTGACTCATGTGAAAAAATCCGTAATGCTTTCATTGTCTTCCATCTGAAGCAATTCATAAGCCCTTTTGTGAGTTTGTAACCTCACTTCTTTCTCCTTCTCTGCACCTCCAAAAGAATTTTCAAGAATCTCCCATGCTTCTTTTGCAGATTCAACATCACTAACCATTTCAAATTTATCTAGATCAACACATTGATGGATTACAAAAAGGGATTTATAATCTTTCTTCTTTAATTCTTTGTGTGTAGACTTTTCTCGATCTGTTGCGTTCTCTGCAAGCGTTGTTACTCCTTCCTTCACAAGATCCCATAAAACTTGATAAGAGAAAACAAATTTAATCTGCTTGCACCAATTCTCATAATTATCTTTATTGAGAATTGAAAGGTTGGCTGGAAAGTGCTCATTCGGATGATTTATCACCATCACTTTTGCTTCCCACAAATCGTTGAAACCAGAGCTCTAGATACTAGATGTTGAAATTGACTCAAAATCTATGAGAATTCAGACCCTCTCTTTATGATCAAGAAATGTTATTATGGAACAATTAACAAAGAAAAGAAGAAAATAGAGAAAGAAAAGAAATTAGAGTTCTAAGAGAATTTTGGAGAATAATGTTGTTACCCACAAATTGTGGGATTTTTTCTTTCTATTCACTTGCTATTGCAAACTGTGAATTACAATATGTTGATTGATTACAAAATATAAGTGTTTCTCCCTATTTATAGAAATATGTTTGCTTACATCCCAAGCAAAAGCCCAAAACTATAAAAGCCCAAAATACCTTTTTTGGAACTAAATCAAATATGTGTGAAACAACTGTTTCGACACACATTTCCTTCTGTCGAGCAACCTGCTTCGACACAAAGAATTACGGTTTCAACAATTTTTTAGAATAAGAATTCGGTAGGTCCAGATGAATACATACACTACGTCAAAAATGAGTTTTGACAGCGCAACGTATACAACGCTTTTATGCAAAAGCGCTCTTAAGAGTTCAAAAAAATACGCTAAAAAAAGCGCTCTTAAAGGGTAACCTTAGATAGCGCTTTTAAAAAGTGCTGCTAAAGGCCATAAAAAGGATTATCTTAGAAAACACTTTCTAGAAAGTGCTCTTAAATGTCCCACCTTAAGAAAGCACTTTAGAAAAAGCGCTCCCTAAGATCAATTATTAACTTAAATATATTAAACTTTCAATCACAAAATGGCAAAAGGGGGATCGAACTCACGCCCCTGAGGTTGTATATTGGAATTATTTTAACATATAAACTAAATTATTTTAACATTAGAATTTATTTAGTATTTATTTACTAATACATTAGAATTTATTTATTCAATTTAATTTAATTCTAATAATTTCTAATAATAATTTATTTATTTGAATATTTTTGCTACAATAATTTATTTTTTTATTTTTGTGGTAAGGAAGCAAATAATATAGGAATAAATACTAAATATATAATATAATATATATATATATATATATATATATATATATATATATATATATATATATATATATATATATATATATATATATATATATATACATTTATAACATATAAACTAAATTATTTTAATATATAAACTAAATTATTTTAACATTAGAATTTATTTAATATTTATTTACTAATACATTAGAATATATTTATTCAATTTAATTTAATTCTAATAATTTCTAATAATAATTTATTTATTTGAATATTTTTGCTACAATAATTATTATTTTTTTTATTTTTGTGGTAAGGAAGCAAATAATATAGGAAGAAATACAAAATATATAATATATACATTTATAACATATAAACTAAATTATTTTAATATAAAAATTAAATTATTTTAACATTAGAAATTATTTAATATTTATTTACTAATACATTAGAATTTATTAATAATTTTTAATAATAATTTATTTATTTGAATATTGTTGCTACAGAAATTTATTTTTTTATTTTTGTGGTAAGAAATCAAATAATATAGAAATAAATACTAAACATATAATATATACATTTTAAAAGTAAATCATAATAGAAAAAATGATTTGGCTTAGTGGTAAGGAAGCAAATAATATAAAACTTTATTAAAAATAAAAAGAATTTCTTTAAAAAATTTAAAATTAATCAAATAATTATTTTTTTTTTTGTTATTTTTGTGAAAATTATATTTTGAATGTATGAATGAATTATGTGCAAAAAATTATTCAAAAATGATTTATTTTGAGTGTTTAAATAACTAATTGAAAAATAATATAAAAAATATTTAAAATAAAATAATTCTTTTCAGATACCCCTTATATATTTATGTTTGTAACTAAATTAATGGATGTATCACCACCCCAGTGGTAAATGTGCATATACAATGTCTTTCCCTACTTCAAGGGTGTGGGTTCGATCCCCTTATAGGTAGACCTAAGAAAGCGCTTTTAAAAAACGCTTTCTAAGGTCAATTATTAATTAAAATAAATAAAAATTTCAGAAAACCTAAGAAAGTGCTTTCTAAATTCAAAATTTCAGAAACCCTAAGAAAGCGCTTTCTAAGGTCAATTATTAATTAAAATAAATACTTTCTAAGGTCAAAATTTCAGAAACCCCCTAAGAAAGCGTTTTCTAAGGTCAATTATTAATTAAAATAAATAAAAAAATTCAGAAAACCTAGGAAAGACCTTTCTAAGGTCAAAATTTCAGAAACTCTAAGAAAAGCGCTTTCTAAGGTCAATTATTATTTAAAATATAAAACTTTCAGAAACCCTATTCATTTCTACATTGTTTCATTTTCTTTCAATTGTTTTTGTGTTCTTTCAATCATTCTTGCTTTCAATCGTTCTACATTGTTTCGTTTCGTTACAACAATGTGCTTGCTGGTTTTATTACAACATTGTGCTTTCAATCGTTGTTGTTTTTATGAAGAAGAAGAAGTTTTGTTGTTGGTTTTTGTTGCGTGAAGAAGAAGAAGAGGTACGTTGTTTTCGTTCTTGAGTTCTACATTGTTCTTCATTCTTCATTATTGTTCTTCATTCTTCGTTATTGTTTTTGTAGTGTTCTATATTGCTGGTTATTGATGTTATTGTTTTTGTGTTGTGAAGAAGAAGAATAGGTACTTCGTTCTTGTTGTTGTTGCCATTGTAGTATTTGTTGTTGTTGTTTTTTTGTTGTTCTAAATAAGATTTATAAAAGGATTTGTTGCTGATTAATGGTTTTGTTGTTGATGTTGTTGTTGTTTGCCTTTGGATTTGTTTCTATTGTTGGTATACTTTTTAAAAAATAATAATAATACCCTGTTATTTGGAAAAAATTTGGAAGTTCAAATGGACCAGGAATATTGGAATACCAAATTTCTGTTGTTGTTCAAAATATTTCCTTTGATCAATGTTGACCAGGAAGCACTAATTAAATTTATTCATAACCATATTATTTAAAGGTTTAGAATTCCTGAAACTTTGACCACTAATCAGGGGGTACAGTTTTTACTAGTCGAAAGATGGTTGAGATTGCTTCAGATTTAGGAATCAAACTGTTAATATTAACTCCCTATTATGCTCAAGAAAATGGCCAAGTTGAAGTGACCAATAAAATTACAATAGGTCTAATTAAGAGACATGTGGGCCAAAAACCAATAATTTGGCTAAGACTTTAGACCAGGTATTACGGGCTTGTAGAAATCCCCATAAAGAGGAAACTAACTCTACTCCATTTCAACTTACGTTTAGTCATGATGCATTCTTACATGTCGAGATTTATTTACAATCAAATAGAATTCAATGGCAAGTTGAAAATCCTTCCGACCATTATTGGAATATGATGTTAGGGGGTTATTTGATTTATATGAAGAAAGGTTAGATGCCTTGATTGTTCTCATAAGACAAAAAAGCAAATAGTTAAGGCCTACAATAAGAAAATTAAGTCGGAAACTTTTACAGTTGGTGATTACATTTGGAAAATTATTTTACCCATGGTTCAAAAAGATAAGACTTAGGTAAATGGTCACCCAACTAGGAAGTTCCATTTCGAATCACCCAAGTGTTTTCAAATAACGTTTATGAAATTGAAGAATTGACCCCTGAAGGTCGAATTCCGGGGATAAATTGTAAATACTTAAAAAAGTACAAAGAAATGTTGCATGAAGTTTGAATAGAAGGAAAGTAATTCATACAGAAATAGAATTCTAAAACGGCATACTTTAAAAAATAAGAAATGCCAAAATGACAAGTAGTCATTATTACAACAACAAAAAGATAAAGAAAGTCGAAAATTCAAAATATTGTGAAGTTAACTTTCATATTTTTAAGATGCATCTTTGCAAGTCAAATCTTTTTGTCGTTCATAGAATCGTCAAACGAGAAGCTTTAATCAAAATGAACAAAGATATTCGCCTACGTCTTGAGAGCATTAACCCAATGAAAATAAATTCACTATTAATAGTTAGAAGTACAAATTAGACTTAGTTGAAAACTCTTAGTTTAAATCCGCTTGTGAGTTTCTATTCAAGACTCCATATAGAAAGAACACCCCTCCTAATAGGCAGAAGTATAATTGGTCTTATCTGAACTTACTGCGTCTAATGTCACTTTCCAAATACTACCAGTGAAGATTTGATCAAGGCTTTCCCTGAATCTGAGACACCTCTCACTTTCACTCAAATAATCTTCCAAGTGTTTGGACAATTACAAAAGTATAAGAATGATGAAAGAAAGTTACAAAAACTTTATTCCTTTATATAGGAATGACACTAGCGTATAAAGTTTCACAACAAATAAAAGACTAAAATAAACTTCTATAAAGTATATATTTCTCTAAATTTCAAAGTCTCCACAAAGGAGATTGTCGCCTTAAATAGCCACCACGATCCAACTAGAAAGCCCACTAGGGTTTTGTCAAGAATTTGGCTGACATTTCAAAAGTGTAAGGGATCAATCTTCAATAATGGTTTATTACAAATCTTGATTAATCAAATATGAATCTCTTAATTTTAGCAACTTCATATTGATTCAAATTAAACCTTCCCAAAAATGCACATAACCAATCTAATCTTAATAATGATGATTGAGATCCTTGATTGATATAAATCTTGAATAAATTAGATTCAAGTTAAATATTTCCTTAATCCAAAAAACACAAATACAATCCAGAACAATTTTGATTCTAATTGTATATAAAAGGAAACACTTCACCAAAAGCGCAATAATTGTCTCAGAATACTTGCATGTGAAGGAACCTAAAACGAGACAAGATGTCTCATAAAACATGTAACATTTTGCTTGAGATATTTACATGTAAAATAATTATGAATCTTGAATAAATAAAATTAAATCTTTACTTGATATAAATTATAATATCAACTTCTCAATTAAAGGATCTAGAATAAAGTCTTTGAATTATATCAAATTCAATCTTGTATTTTTGAAACCAAAAATCATGTAATCAATCAAATATTTGAATGAATATAAAAGGAAAGGATTCTCCTTTAAATAAATTGAGCAGATTTTTGGGCGAACTAAACAAAACAAATATTGAATAAAATATGAAAAAAATCAGAACCAAATCTAAGTAACACGTGCGTAAGGATGTCACACAACATGTTCAAGACATCTTGCTCAATAAGTTGTTTACACATTTTTCCAATCAAATCTCTCTTTCAAAGAAACTTCAACAAAATCTTGGATTGAACAAACTTGAACCAAATCTTGTAATAACCTATAGAATAAAACACATAATAAAATGAGCCAAGACGTGCTTAAAAACGTTCTCAATATCTTGCTTCCCCTTTTTCCTATAAAAATAAGTCAATCCAAATGTAATAACAATATTTCTCTTTAGCTAGTTTTTAGGAAAAACACATAAAGCACTGATTAAACACTTCTTCAAAGAAGCGCACCACATATAGTACAAAAGAAACTCAAAGAGAAGTGTGGTGTGGCTTTTTCTCCCCATATTTTCCTGAAAAGAGTCATATGACAGTGTATCACCAATAATAAATTAGTAGAGAAACGACCGAAGTGAACCAGAATAGAAAAACATTTCGTTAGAACCAACAAACCATCAGTAGATCCTACCAACATGAAAGATGCTTCGCACATTCTTACCCACATTCTTCCATATTATATTATCAGAATGCAAAGAAACCAAAAACCATGTTAGCTAAATCACAATCATAAACATGAGCTTATAGATAACAACAATAGATAACAACAACTGATAACTTCTTACGAACACAAATAGAGGCAACATTCTTTCTTGCATATCATTATATCATCTTCTCCCCCTAATTGCATCAATATGAGCAAGGGGTAACATAAATGTTCATCCCATAATGGGCATAAGTATCAGAAAACAAGAACATATACACCACATAACACAATTGAACATCAAATTGTTGTATAAGAGCAACAACATCTTTAGGACATTTCACATTTTTATTTAAATAAGACGATACTATATCTCTCATAAATAAAAGCCTTTTGAAAATATGACTTTTCATAGGTCCATACAACATTTTTTAATAAAAAATTAGATTAGTTTCATCAAAATAAATAATAATGTGTATCACAATGTCATCAACATGTTTTTCAAAAATCAACATATAACTGAATTTCAACACCCTATGAGCACCATTATCATTCTTTACACCACAAATTAAAGAGAGGAAACTAATAGCTAGGAAGTTTAGCTACAAATTCCTTCATCGACTTAGGATATCAATATTCAACATTCAACATTATCTTCAATGACTGAGCATCACTAAGTGGATCAAACAATCGAAACATGAATCCATCGATTGACACAAATGATCAATCGATTATCCCAAAACTACTGTGGAATTTGAATGGACCAATTGATTACACCTTGTAACCAATCAATTTGTTCCTTTTTTTTTTGTGCCTAAAAAACATGAAGTAGTTAGAGTTTTAAACTATATTATTATTTCAAAATAAATAAGTAATGATACAGATTATCAAGTAGAATTATTCATCTTCTTCCTTTCACAAGCATAGTCAGAATATTTTGCATTTCTCCTTCTGGTTTTTATCTTTATTGTTTTTCTTAAAGCCAAAAACTTTTATAAGGAAAGAGCACAAGAAGTGCCAAGAACTTTTATCTTTATTGTTAAGATAATGATTAGAGAAATAAACCATCTCTCCTTCTGATTTGTTCAATTGTCTCTCTTCTATTTCATCTACAATTGACAATTCATAGAAAGTAAACAAATAAAAAGTTATTGAAAAGAGTAAAGACATAAATGTACGGTTGAGATGCTTGTTGTATAATGGACATCAAAAGAGAAGACACAGAGAATCTAAATCCACGATTAAGTCTAAATACAATTAAGAAAGTACAGAAGTTGAATTATAAAAGCTTTTTTTTTTTTTCATAATCGATACAAAAAGTTGTTAACCAAAAAGCAAACGAAACCATTTAAGTATTCTTAGTTCATTATTATACCAATCATATTATACCTAATCTGCATTAGTTTAGTAAATTGATTAGTATGAATGACTTGTCTGGATAACATTATTAATTAATAAAATCAAACGGTTCCCTGTCATTTTTATAAATTAATTGTCAACCAAATTTTATGGTTGGAGAAGTATCACCATCCAGGTAGATTTTGGGTGGCAGGGCCCTCATAAATCTATGTTTTTGTGTTTGTGGATTTAAATTAAGAAAGCCTTATTAAAATAGCAAGGCAGCTCAGAACACTTTTTTTCAAATAACAATGTGCTTGATTGCTTTCCATTTGAACTGTGCCAATAATTTGACAAATTAGTAGTTATCAAACTTATTAATCTTTTCCTTTAAAAAGTAACTTTTCAAGAAAAAAAATTACATTCATCTCTTCATCTCTTAAAACTTATTAAGCGGATAGAGATTAAAGATAATGCAATGACACTCACGTGCAAAATAGTTTTACATTATCATTTAGGGATGTTAACTTTTTCAATTATTGGGGATTTCCCGTTTAGGGTTTTAAAGATGAAAAAAATTTCTCCAGTGGAGACGAGGATGAGGATCAAAGTTTCCCCGAAGACACTTTAGGGATGAGGATAATGAACATATCCCCCGTCACGTGGAGTCCCTGCCTCACACTAGAATATCATAATTAATATATAATTTAATATTTCTATTTAGGTTTATTTGTCTTTTTCAATAACTTATTTTATAAACAAATTAGTGTAAGATAATTTAGGTCGTGCATTTTCATTGATATGATAGTCATTTATATACACAATACAATTATGTAGTTATGATTCTAATAATCATTTGTTATTAATACTAATAATAAACTTTCTATATTTACATATCTAATATACCCCCGTAGTCGAAACTTGAGGTGAACGAATGTTGAGACTATCACGAAAGTCATCAAAGAGTTGCAACGGAAGTCCCTTTGTGAAGATGTCAGCAATCTGAAAACGCGAGGGAATATGAAGAACGTGTACTTGACCGCAAGCAACTTTCTCACGCACGAAATGTATATCCATTTCAATATGTTTGGTGCGTTGATGTTGAACATGATTGTCTGAAAGATAAATTGCGCTGATGTTGTCACAATATACCAGAGTAGCCTTTGTGACAGAACAACATAGTTCCAGGAGTAAGTTACGTAACCAACATGATTTAGAGACAACATTAGCTACACCTCTGTATTCGACTTCGGCACTTGAACGAGACAAGGTGTGTTGGCATTTTGCGGACCATGAGATTAAGTTATTAAGTTGTCACCGAGATAAACACAGTAGTCGGAGGTAGATCTTCTTGTGTCTGGACAACCGACCCAATATACATATGTGTAAGAAATGAGCTTGTTGACGAATGAAGGGTACAAATGGAGGCCAAAATCTATGGTACCATTAATGTATCGAATAATGCGTTTTAAGGCAGACATGTGTTGAGTTTTTGGATCATGCATAAATAAACACACCTGCTGGACTGCATATGAGATGTCTGGTTGAGTGAACGTTAAGTATTGCAATGCTCCGGCAAGACTACGATATTCGGTTGGATCATGGTTAGGGTTACCAAATGAACCACTAAGTTTCGCCTTTGTGTCAACTAGTGTGGAGGATGGTTTGCAGGAGGTCATACCGGCTCGTTCGGTAATTTCTTATGTATATTTCTTTTGAGAAAGAAAAAGGTCTTCGGGATGTCGGGTGACATAAATACCCAGAAAATAACTTAGAGGCCCTAGATCCTTCATGGAGAATTCGAAACCCAGTTGTGCCATAATAGATTCTCTAAGAGTGTCAGATGATGCAACAAGAATAATGTCATCCACATACAGAAGAATATAATTTATGTCATTGCCATGATGATATATAAAAAGAGAATGGTTTGAAATATTGTGAGAGAAACCCATTGTAGCTACATAGTCAGTAAAGCGTTGGTACCAGGCGCGAGGTGCTTGTTTGAGACCATATAGAGATTTCTTCAATAAACATACATGATCAGGAAATTGAGAATTACAAAATCTAGGAGGTTGATGTATATATATTGTTTCATGAAGGTTCCCATGCAAGAAAGCATTTTTAACATCTAACTGATGAAGACACAATGATTTAGATAAAACAACACTTAGAACCGTTCGAATGGTAGCCGATTTGACCACCGGGTTGAATGTGTCACCACAATCAACACCTATTTGTTGATTTGCACCATTACCTACAAGGCGAGATTTGTATCTCTCAAAGGAACCGTCGGATTTCTTTTTAGGACTGAAAATCCACAAACTCTGAATAACATTAGCATTAGACGAATGAGGAACTAAGTCCCACGTCTTATTTTCAATAAGAGCATCATATTCGTCTTTCATGGCCATTTTCAAAATTTGATCATTTAATGCATCAATGGGATTTGTAGGTAGAGGGGATATGAAGGTTAAGGTTGATGTATGGAGATTGAAGAGTTTACGAGGTTTGACAATACCGTGTTGGGCTCTGGTTGTCATTTGAGGGGAGAGGGGCGGTTTTTGTTGTGAAGGGGAGGAGTCAAAAGTGATGTAGTGGATGGGGATGAGACAATAGTTGGTAATGATGAGTTTAGAGTTGATGTTGTGGATGGGGTTGATGCTATGGTTGGTGAGGTGTGATTGTGGGAGGGTGACGAAGGTGAATTAAAGGAAGATGGTGATGATTGGTAAATGTTTGTTTGAACTGGTGTAGTTAGGGGTGGAGTACGATTTTGATGGTTAGAGGGTGGATCACTATAAGAATAGGATGGAAGGAAAGGTGTGTCGTCGTCCAAAAAATTATAGCCAACCGTTGTCGGAACATTTATATCAGAAAATGGAAGCTTAGTTTCACAAAAAAATGACATGCCAGGAAATAAATACTTTACGGAAAGATAAATCATAACATTTGTATCCTCTATGATTTAAGGGATATCCTAAGAAGACACAAGGTGTGGACCGAGCTTGTAACTTATTCCTATACGATGAAGGGAGGAGAGAATAGCAAAGACATCCAAAGACACGAAGGTGAGTATAGGCTGGATATTTTTGGTAGAGTATTTTAGTGGGTGATTAGAGGGAAAGCTTTTTATTTGGAAGAATATTATGTAGGTAAGTTGCCATGTGTAGTGCATGGTGCCACATTGATGGAGGTAAAGAGGCATGGGCAAGAAGGGTACGAATGATGTTGTTTATGGTACAAATTTTTCTTTCGGTTTTTCCATTTTGTGAGGAGGTGTGAGGACACGAAAATCTAAATGACATTCCATTTATTTTACAAAATTTATGAAACATAGAGTTATCATATTCTTTACCGTTGTCACATTGGAAACATTTAATTTTCCTTTTAAATTGTGTTTCAATGTGAGTTCTAAATTGAAGAAAAATGGAATGAACCTGAGATTTTGTATGAATTAGAAATGTCCATAAAACATTTGTGTAATTGTCAAGAAATAACACATAGTAACGATGACCTTCTGAACTATGAATTGGTGAAGTCTAGAGGTCATTGTGCACAATATCAAAAGGCATAAAAGTATGAGACACAAAGTTATAAAAATGCAATTTTATTTGTTTTTCAAGAGGGCATGAATTACAAAAGTAATTGTTCTGAGACTTATTACATTGGAGAAAGTTGTCTCGGTGTAGAGAACTTAAGATAATAGATCCTAGATGTCCTAAACGGTTGTGCCATGATTCTGTGGATGACATGAGAAAGGTGGATGGTGGCAAGGTTTTATTAGGTGGTATTGTGGCAATGGGATAGAGGTCACCAGAACTGTTACACCTCATTAACAAAATTCCTGTCTAAAAATCCTTCACAGAAAAACCAAAAGGATCAAATTCAACCGACACATCATTATCTATGGTAAATTTACGAACAGAGATAAGATTTTTTATGAGTTTTGGTGCATGTAAAACGTTAGGTAATTTTAGAGGATGAAAAGAATTTGGTAATGATGCATGTTCACAACCAATTACAGGAATATTTTGACCACTACCAACAGTAATATTATTACTCATATTGAAGTAGGACGTGAGATTACCTCTGTTGGCCGTCATATGCGAGGTTGCTCTGGTGTCCATGTACCATTGATCATCAGGAGTAGAAAGTGAAAGAGTATGCATGACAGCTTGAATATTCGTTGAAGCATATGAGGAGGTTGGTGCTACATTGGCGACATGAGCTTGGTGAGATGGCTTGGGACCAAGGATGTCGGGTAGTTCCTTTGGATTTCTTGCGGTTGGATACAGACAAGGTGATGTAGCCCATGGTTTCCATGACGGGGAGGTCCGCTGTTGATATTGATTTGGATATAGCAGATAAGCCCATGGTTGACGCGGGTAATTTGGTGAATGCCACTGCTGTTGAGGAACACGACCTCTTCCACGTCCATTATTTCGCCCTTGGCATCGTCCATGTTGTCCTCTGTCGTTGTTTTGGCCACCACGATTGTGGTTGTTGTTGTTGTCGCGATTAGGACGGGATGTCGATGAATCAATTGGTGCGTCATTCTGAGATGCCATGAAAGATGAATTTTCGACTGAGCTTGACACCTTTTTCTGCAGTGATGTTTCTTCTAAATTGATCATGGAACGAGCTTTATAGAACTGAGGAAGTGAATCAGCATGACGAATTTAGGATCCCACAACAGCATATGCATTGGTTAATCCCGGAATGAGTTGAAGAACTAAGCGTTCATTTGATACAGGGGCACCAACATTAGCTAGTTTATCAGAGAGAGACTTGAGATGCTGATAGTAGGAGGAAGCATAAGAGAATTGCTCCATATGAGTTCGCGAAAATTCTTGCTCTAGGTAGAGAGCTCTAAAATTCTTGTTATCATAAAAGATGTCGAATAAGCGATTCCACGAGATTTCAGCGGTGGAATTATGTTTGATGATAGTGTTGAGAAGATCATCAGAGATTGTTCCATATATCCACTGAAGCCATAAATTTGGATCAGTAGTTTAGATAGGGATATGCAACTGGTTCAGTGGGAATGATATGGTCAATCACTTGAAAAACTCGAGCATGAATTTTGAAAAGTTTTAACCACGTGTTATAAGTGCCTTTTTCAATGTCTAGAGTAATCTTAATGAAATTAGTAATATTTGCGACAATGGGAGCAGGGTGAGTTGGCGTAGGAGGGGGAGGTAGAGGAGGATGGTCGGTATGACCGGTGGAGCGTGATGAAGAGTTTTTGTTGGAGGAATCAGTACTGGTAGTCATGAATGTTTTGCAGTGGTTGAAGAGAAAAATAAATAATGAAAGATAGGAAGAAAGAAGGTTGATGGCTGATTTTAGGGTTTGGGATCAAACCAAGTGTGATACCATGTAAGATAATTTAGATCTTGCCTTTTCATTGATATGATAGTCATTTATATACACAATACAATTATGTGGTTATGATTCTAATAATAATTTGTAATTAATACTAATAATAAAC